>VUQH01058876.1:0-14939 GCA_015106775.1 Etroplus canarensis
ATTTGGGGTCTCCTCTGGACAGAGGAAAGAAGACAAGGAGACTTGGTGGTGGAAAGAGGAAGTACAGGAAAGTATTCAAAGGAAGAGGCTGGAAAAGAAAAAGTGGGATAGTCAGGGAGATGAAGATAGCAGACAGGAATACTGGGAGGCTAAGCGCATAGCAAAGAGAGAAGTGGCAAAGGCAAAGGAAAAGGCTTATAGTGAGTTATATGAGAAGCTGGACACCAAGGAAGGAGAGAAGGACTTGTATCGAGTAGCGAGGCAGAGAGACAGAGCTGGAAAGGATGTGCAGCAGATTAGGACGATTAAGGATAGAGATGGAAATGTTTTAACGAGTGAAGAGAGTGTGTTGAGAAGATGGAAGGAGTACTTTGAGGAGCTGATGAATGAGGAAAATGAGAGAGAGGGAAGATGGTGAATCAGGACGTGCAGAGTGTTAGTAAGGAGGAAGTGAGGGCAGCAACTTTTGTCCCCACCTGGAATCAAACCAGGGACCCTGTAGCGCAAACCACTGCGCTACAGGGGACAGTACCATGCTCAAATCCAGTGAGCTCTTTAGCACAACCCATTCTTTCTCAAATGTTTGTAAAGATAGACTGCATAATTTTATATACCAGTGACAATGGGACTGAATCAAAAGGTGAAATTTAATATTAAAAGGTATGGCACTTTTTGACCAGTATGATAGTATGATTTAAAGAAATGCCATCTGCAGCTTTATTTGTCTGCATATGTCAGCACTTTTGTTAAACTATATATAAACTATATCTGAATAAATTATTGTTTTTTTTAATTTTTCTTACCTTTTTTAAAATAAATGGGAACTAGATAATGAATAAAGATAATTTAACTGATTTTAATACCTAAAGTCACCTCAGCTCTAGCCAACATAAAGAAATTAACAATGAAAAATAATCAATACTTATTTACACTTTTGTATTGTTTGAGAAACTAAGCTTTAATGACTAACATAATCATACCCGATCAGCTGATCAGTAAGGCTGGCTTTTGAGAGTAAGACGATATGCTTTCACTCTGTAACTGTAGGTGTGCTTCTCTCAAGCAGTAGGTTCCCAGGTAATAAATTTAAAAAGTTAATTTATGGCACCACAGAGGTTTAAATTGAAGTCCAGTGGAGGAACTTTTCCTCCCAGGAAAGCAGGATTCAGCACAGGTGCAGGTGAGACAGGTCTAGAAAGTCTTGAATGTACATCTAATTATTAATGTATCATGCATTTAAACGTTTTTTAATACATTTGCCAGGGATTTTTTCTGCCTAAACATGACAGTTTCCTACACTCTTGAGGTAGCCAATGCAAGGTTTGCTGGCTTCTCCAGGCTTCTGTTCCGGTGGAAGGGAAGCATCTACAGGCTGCTCTATAAGGAGTTTCTGGCATTTTGTGGTGTTTATCTGTTTTTCAGTGTGTTTTACAGGTAAATTCACATTTTCATACTGCTCTTTCTGTTACTGAGTTTTGATTCGTGCCATGAAAAAGATTCATTTGCTTCACAGGTTTCTCCTCGCGCCAAGGCAACAGGATTTGTTTGAGCGTATTGCCCTTTACTGTGATCAGTTCACCAACACCAACTTCATCCCTGTCTTGTTTGTTCTTGGTAAGGCTCAATCACACAACATTTACACAAGTCAAAAATAAAAATATGCATGAACATTTTCTTCTGTCATAGGTTTCTATGTGACCCTGGCCTTTAATCGGTGGTGGGGTCAGTACACCAGCTTCCCGCTGCCTGACAACCTGATGATGGTGGTGTCTGGGAATGTCCACGGGACTGATGAGAGGGGTCGTCTGCTGAGACGAACCCTCATGAGATATGCCAACTTGTCTTCAGTTCTAATTCTCCGCTCCATTAGCACAAGAGTTCACAAGCGGTTCCCAACTTTGGACCACATTGTGGAAGCTGGTAAGAACAACAGTGGAGATGAATTAAAATTAAGTCGAGGCAAGTAAAATTTTATTTGCTTAATCCGACAGGAGTGATTCTAAGATCAGCCCTTCACAGGCGCTCTGCCCCCAGTCAGTGTCATGCATACAGTGCCTTGTGTTTAAAACAATAATACTTAATGAATTACTTTTAGTAAAATTAATAATTATAATAATAATATGGAATATGCAAACATGTTCAACTGCTTTCACCTCTTCGGTTAAGTATACATTACAATGTTACTTTAAAAAGCAGTCTAATAGGTTGGATGACCTATTGTAGTGCTTAAGAATAATTCAGAGTGAATAATCACAAATTTCAATATAATACAGCTGTTTTAAGGTGGATCCTTTCCTGAGGCAAAGACTCAGTCATGATGTCCAGAATTTTAAGTTAAAGATCAATTCATAGCAAAGCAGATATGAGGAGAAATG
The DNA here is from genome assembly GCA_015106775.1 of Etroplus canarensis. Classification (NCBI taxonomy): domain Eukaryota; kingdom Metazoa; phylum Chordata; class Actinopteri; order Cichliformes; family Cichlidae; genus Etroplus; species Etroplus canarensis. The sequence goes on from VUQH01058876.1 coordinate 2,376, forward strand.
TGTACACTATTGTTTCAGTCTTTTAAACACATGTGGTCAATCCACCAAATCATCATGCAATTAAAGCAGCATTCACTCAATACATACATTGGCAGATCATGTTCCTACAGCTGTGCATGAAGCTCTGGTTTCTCTAGCTTTGGAAAAACATCCTATGTTAAAGCTGCCCGTGTCAGCCCAGGACACTCTCACAAAAGTGATTCTTAATCTTACGAGGTCACTTCCAGGTTAAATAAATAATTTTTTTACATTAAAGCTGCTGAGTTCTTGCAACTCCTCCCTTTATTGTACAGAGTCAGCACAGGGCATCATGTAGGCTACCTCTGAATGGAGAATAGATCTGCGGTCTGTCGCTTCAGTGTAGAGCCAGCCATCCTGTTCAAGCCATGTTTGAAATGATATGAGTCCTGTAAAACACTGTGGCTCAGTATGAAGTCCATGCAACTGGACACAGCTCCAAAATGGTTTGCCAATGTACACTAGACTGTGTAACAATGTCAGAGATTGATTATTATTACTGCTATTACTAATTTTACTTTTATGGGTGCTAAGATGAAATTCAGGGGTGATTGAGCACCCCAAGAAGGGTCTAAACTTGCCAGTGTGGTCCAGTATCAGAGAGGGCAGACATGCAATAAACACTGTATTTACAGAAGAGCATCACAGCACGTTAACAACATAGACAGAAAACAATGGGAAGAAATCAGATCCATAGAATGTTAAGTGGAACGCCAAACTTTCTTTACTTCAGTATTTTACTGCACCAAAACTTAAATTATTGTTTACTTTGTACAACAACTTTTCTCTTCTAAATTATAAGTTCTAACTTACAAGAAGTTACGGATTTCAAAAAGCCAGCTGCTACTGACGTCAAATGCTTATTCAGTTTAAACTTAGCTTATGATTCACATGATCAGATGATTCAGTAAAAAAAACAAAAGCAAAAACACTTCATTAAATGTAACTTTGTCACTTACAAGAAAGTATGCAATCAGAAGTACATGCTGACAGTACTGAAAGTGAAGGTACTCAGTGCAGAAAAATCATTTGAATGGTTCATAATAGACATGCTCCACACACAAGGATATGAGAACTGTTCTGGTGTGCTGCCCACCTCAGTTAAATAAACCTCTCTGATTAAGTTGACTTGGTTAACTGATTATTTATTTGCATCTAAAACATTAGAAAACTGTGATAAACAGTTGTCATGATTCTCAGAGTTTTGTGTCATTAACAGAAAAAAATCAAAGATATTTAGTTAATCGTGTTTTAAAGAGAATGAAAACCAACTAAATGTAGCAGTTCATTGTTCTGCACTTCAGTTTATTGCAACCTCTTACCTGTCAGTCAGTGAATGATTTCATACATCATGTGACCTCGTTGTGTGTAATATGTGTGTAGGATTTATGACCACAGAGGAACTGAAAAAGTTTGAGTCACTGCACTCTGATTTCAACAAATACTGGATGCCTCTGACGTGGTTTTCAAACCTGGCATCAAGGGCTAGAGAGGAGGGCCGAGTCAGGGATGACATAGCTCTGAGGCTGCTGATGGATGTGAGTGGTTGGCTATTTTGTGGTAAAGAATAACAACTGTAGACCTAAAAGAAAAATCTAAAAATTACAAATAATATACAACCCTGATGTGGGCATAAACTATAGTACTGTGTCTGCAGGAGCTCAATAACTACAGAGCTAAGTGCAGCCTGCTGTTCCACTACGACTGGATAAGCATCCCTCTGGTCTACACTCAGGTACAATCAGTTACTGAAATATGACACATTTACTGGTGTTCTACATAACTATAGACTTGATTCATGAGTAAATATTTGTTTTTATTCAACAGGTTTATATTTACTTCAGATATAACAATTTGACATGCAAAACATATGTAGAGGTTATAAAATTCAAAATCATGCTTTTTATAGCTTGAACCAACCAACAGCATATAGTCATGTTGTTTTTATGCCTCCACCATGGAGGCTTATGTTTTTAGGTTGTCTGTCCATCCATGGGTCCATCTATCCATCTATTACAACTCTTGTTACCACTGCAGGAGCTGACTTGTTTGCTGGAACTTTACAAAACTTTGTGGGGTTAATACCTATGATGGGTAGAAGATCTGATAGCATTTAGAAGATTGTGGAGGCAAAGCTCAAGAGCACACAGTCATTAATTAAATTCTTGTTACCATCACAGGAGCTTACTGGGTTGCAGGACCAGGGTCAGATTTAAGGTGGTGGCATACTAGCTGAGTTCTAGCCATTTAATTTGTCCTTCTTTGATATGTTTGTGCATTTTCTTTTGAATATTATTGTGTTTAATGAAAGGCCTAGAGGCACATTTTGTTTTAAGCATAAACTTATAAGGACAGTTCAGTTCAGTTCCTGCTCAAATCTTCATTCAGTGCTATTTCTATTCAGCAAACTGCAAATTAATTTAATCCGATGGCCTTTTTATTTCCTTTGTCTTTAGTTTTCATTTAAAATACGGTCATGGCTCATCACTTTTAGATAAGTAAATTCATTGCATAGCTAACCTGCTCACTGTCGCATTGCTCATTTGTGCAGGTGGTAACTATTGCGGTTTACTCATTTTTTGCCTTCTGTGTGATTGGCCGACAATTCTTGAACCCCGAGAAAGGTTACAAGGATCACAAACTGGACTTGTATGTTCCCGTTTTCACCCTGCTGCAGTTTTTCTTCTACACCGGCTGGCTGAAGGTAATATAACACATTCATGTTTCAGCTGGCATGCTTCCATTATAGGCTCTATTAAATATAATCCTTCAAACATTTTGAAGGGAAATATTGTACTTTCTTACTGTATTTCATACTGTATATTTGACACCTTTAGTATTTCAGATTAACATTTTAACATTGAGAGTTTGTATAATTTTACAGGAAAAAAACAACCCAGTAAATGTTAAGGTCATAGGTCCTGACACCTAGGTTGGGAAGGACTAGACTGAAAAGTTCATTAAAAGCAGTTCCACTTCAAGTGGCTGCAGCAATAAGATGGTGCTAAAGCACTGATGCATGAGTATTAACAGTAGCTTTGGGAAGGCATTTTACAGCAGAACCAGTTTTACTTCTAAAGTATATTTTGCTGATATAATCTAAGTACTTCTTCCTCCATTGCTTGTAGAACCAGAGGGACTGTACAGTGTGCTTCTGCTTTGTAGGTGGGAGAGCTGATCATCAATCCATTCGGCGAGGATGACGATGACTTTGAAACCAACCAGCTGATTGACAGAAACATTCAGGTTTTCCCCTTGAGGAGTTCCCCTCAGTTATTATCATTATAATAACCTAGAATGAGATTTCAATTCTGTTTTCCTTCTTTTGCAGGTGTCAATGCTGGCAGTGGATGACATGTACCAGAATCTGGCTCCAATTGTGAAGGACAAGCACTGGACGCAGAGACACTTCTCCATCCCTTACACTCTGTCGACAGCAGCAGAGACCCTCAGACCAGCATTCAAAGGCTCCACCTACGACATGAGGTAAAGTGACAGGGTAGAACATAACTGAGTATATTTACTCAAGAACAAATCAGAAGTACTTGTTTTTATTCAGCTTATGTGCCTAAGGGCATGAGAATTACTTTAAGAGCTGATTCTCTACAAAAAAGAGCCATATGCAGCTTCTAGAATGCTGTTTTTGAGAGAACTAAAATTACAACCATAAATTCAACTCAAAAAACTAAAACTAAACTAAACCTGTCTTTTTGAGGGGTTTGGAGAAAGGCTATCCCATCTCTGGAGCTTGAAGTTGACAGAAAAAAGGCTGTACATATACATTTTTTCTCCATTGTCTTTATTACTAAGAGTTTCAAAGACCTGTATTAAAACAATAAGCTGGTTATATGCTAATTTTGTGCCTGGATAAATTGAAGAAAATGGATGGATGGATGGATGGATGGATGGATGGATGGATGGATGGATGGATGGATGGATGGAATTATGAACTGTTCAGCTCTTCTTTCATTCAACTTCTTAATTTAAAAAAATCCCAAGTTAAAGTAAGTCAAGTTTTAAAGTAAACAGACATTTTACATTGAAATAACTAGAAATTAAAACAAGCACTTGTTTACATTAAGTAAACTAGTAAAGAGTTTGGTCTGAATAAATCCATGAATTTTTATAGTGTAGTTAGTTTTTACTTTAAAAATTAAAATCTTTGCACACAAGACACATCAAATATAAAATAATATGCTTTTTAACACAGTAAGGTACAAAGTGCCAAACAGTTTATACAAGTGCAACTTAAATTATAAACTGACCTATAATTATTTTTATTTGTCATTTTTAAGCATGTTTCATCTTCTCAAATTGGCTTATAATCAAATAATCTTATTCTTAACTGCCAACAGTATCAGCTTCTTACAGCTCTTTAACTTGATTTAAATCTACATGATAGTTACACTGGCCACAGAAAAAATTATTGTGGATTTTTCACAAATTACAAACCAAAAAAATTAGCTATCCAGGAAAATAATCTTAGGTAGCAGTTCCTCATAGATACAAACACCCTTCAACAGTAAAATGCTGCTTATATGTTACACATTAATGTGTCAGAAAAAATAATTTAACGATACATAAAAATATAACTGTTAGGTCATTAAATACGGGTGCAGACCTTACTTATAACAGCATCATTTTACAGTCCAAAACAAATCCCAGCCATTGCCATGTTTGACATTAAAATGTCTCCCATGTTTACAGGATGAGTGTTGAAGATCTTGAGATCCACCAGCCTGCAGGTGCTCCTGAAAACAAACAGTATCTACACCCTCAGGGCTCCTTGAGTGATGGGCTCAGTGGCCTACTGCAGTGGGGTAAAGGCCTACTGCATGGTGGGAGCCTCGCTTCTCTGAAGGGCATCTCATCAAATCCAGATGAGGCAGACGGGGCTGATGAAGGTGATGCAGATGCCGCCAATCACAAAGAACAAGAAAATGCCTTAATTACAGTTGTAGTGGAACATGACTAATTGGTTCTTATTGTCATGTTTTAACAACTTTTATTGTAAACATAATCCAAAAAAAATGTGTGAAATAAAAAAATTTTGAGAAAATATGACATTAAAGTCTTCACTTTTAATGTGTGAATGTGACTGTGAGTTAAACTGTGGAGTGCAAGAAAATTCACTCTAGGCTTTATTGGTTTACATTTTGGAAATTTAGGCACTAACTTAACTTATAACAAATCACGTTTGCTGTTTCTTATCAGAGGTGACCTCTGGTGACTGACATATGCACACATAAAGATGATGGGCCTATGTTATCTTATTTGACACAAAACTGCATATTTTGTTATAGCTAAGAGATTGAGCAAATAAGGTGTATAATATGCTTGAGTAAATGAAACGCCAATGAAAAAATAGCTCCATTACCATTCAGTAAAAAGCTAAAACCTCTTTGGAGGGAGCCAAATATTTTTCTGTGGGGGAGAAACCGAGATGACTGAAGACATCTAAAAAAAACTTAATGGTATTTTACACACTAAACAAATTTTGAGATGTATAGGTAATGGAGATTTTGAAGGTTTTGTGTGTTCAGTGTACTTGATGAACCAAATTGGGTCACTAAATTTCAAATTTTAAAGATCCAACAAGGTGCTGGAAACATCCCTCTGTTTGAGATTGTTCTGAGATTCTGGTTCATATTGACATAATAGCGTCACACTGTTGCTGCAGATTTGTCAGCTGCACATCCAAGATGTAAATCTCTTGTTCCACCACATCCCCAAGGTGCTCCACTGAGATGAGATCTGATTGAGATTTGGTGACTGTGGAGGTCATTTGAGAACAGTGAACTCACTGTCATGTTCAAGAAACCAGATTGTGATGCTTTGAGCTCTGTGACACAGCATGTTATTCTACTAATAGTAGCCATCAAAAGGTGTACATGTATATACTGGGGTCCTGGGATGGACAAAATGGCAGGCAAAGTAGACAACTTAATTACTTACGTCAAAGTATAAATACTCCTGGTTAAATATTACTCCAGAACAAGTGAAAATTGCACAGTTAAATTATTGCTTGAGTTAAAGTACTAGAGTACTTTCTCCTAAAAATACTTAAGAATTCAAAGTACATGCCAAAAATCTTAAAATATAGTTTAATAATAGAATATATGGGTGTATGTTAAGCTATGCCATGTTTATTTAGAAAACATGTACAATTTTTAACATGCAAATCCAAACAAAAGGAACAATAACAGAACAGCCCAAAACAACTGACTACAAAATATCAGCCAGACTTTACATAGCTGCTTTATGCCTTCCTATAAACTTGAAGTATCCCTGCCACTCGCTGACCTCTGGCATCAACAAAGCATTTTCACGAAGAGAACTAGAACTCACTGGATGTTTTCACATTTTTTGACCATTCTGTGTTAATGCAAGAGATGATTGTGCAGGAAAATAAAAGGAGCTCAGCATTTTCTGAAATACACAGATCAGCCGTCTGGCATCAAAAACCATGCCACATTCAGAGTCACTTAAATCACCTTTCGTCCACATTCTGATGCTCAGTTTGAACTTGAGCATGTCATCTTGACCATGCCTAAATGCCATGTGATTGGCTGATTAGATATTTACATTAAAGAGCAGTTAAAGAGGTGTAATTAGGGTGATCAGATCCCAGTAAACTAAATGTGGGGCAATAAAATAAAGTGCATTGTTATAGTTTTGGCATTTTATTTGAATGCAACTTTTTAAACTCTTTTGCAGGTGAAAACACAAAAAGGATAAAAGAAGGCTGAAGATTGTTTTCATGGTCTCGTGTCTTTCTGTACACCTTGAATTTTTATTGCAGGTGCTGTTCTGTAATCATCTTTGGGCTTCAGGAAGGATAAATTCAAAGACTGGTAAATATCTATTTTACCATTTCCTGCATATGAAGGTGTGGCTGCTCTGCAATTTTGTTATACTTGTACAACAACAATAAAGATTTCTAATTTCTAATTCTGAGTTGTACATGATGGTATTAGTAATTTTTAGCCAGTTATGGCACACCCATATAGTGTGTCTCTTTGTGCCATTTCTGAGAAACTGGAAAATAACGCTGCAAAAACCCAGAACTCAATTTCTCAATATAACCTTTGACTTCTTTTTCTATTTTTTCTTTTTTTTGTGGTATTTTCCACAATATTCACTGAAATTTGATTGGTGGCTTGCAGGAATCCCTGACGGGCAGCAAGCCTGCTTTCTCCACATGCTTTGGGTAAAAGCCGGTCTTTAGAAAAGTGCATGTCATGCAGAACACATCAGAATGTGGGACAGAGGGACAAGGGATAAAACTGCTGTGCAGTTTCACATAAAGACAGACATCTGGTCACCCTAGGCATACCTAATGAAGTGGCTGGTGAGTCTAACTGTGTAGTGTACAACATTCACACTATGAGGCTGACACAGACTCCAGTAAGTGGGTGGTGGCTTTGAATTTACAGAAAACCACATAATCTGACTGCAAAATGACAATAATAATAAAATACAAAATAATTGGAAAGTTATTTTTTACACTCATCACACATCAGTGTTTTTGCCTGGTAAAATAATTCCTGAATACATGACAACTTTATGTCCAATGAAGAACAAATCAAATGTAAAAGTTATATTATACATTCTTCTTCCTTTAGGTGTTCCACAGCTGATCATCTGCCTCCATTTCACCCCATCCTTTGCATCCTCTACTGTCATACCAATCCTCTGCATGTCCTCCTTCACTTACATCCACAAACCTTATTTCTCTTTTGATCATGGCTGGCAGCTCCATCTTCAACATCCTTTGTCCAGTATATCCACTGTCTTTCCTCTGCACATGTAAAAACCAACTCAGCTTTGCCACTCAGACCTGAGCTGTCCCTCTGATGTATTCATTTCTAATCCTGTCCATCCTGGTCAGTCCCCGACAAATCTCAGCATCTACAACTCTGCCACCTCCATCTCCACCTCCTGTCTTTTTTGTCGCAGCCACTGTCTCCAAACCAGGGCCAGCCCAAGCCTCCATGGGGCCCTAAGCAAAATTTAATTTTTGGGGTCCTCTGTTACTGTCAGTAATACTAATTAATGATTATTCACACACCTGCTATAAATGTATTGTATTTTCTTACCTGTCATTACAAATACACTTGTGCAACTAGATGTGAGAGCTATTTGTTGTTGTTAGATTATATTCCATAGTGATAAGGGTCATGGATGCAGCCAATTTGCAGAAAAAAGCTTTTAATTAATATTTGGCAAAGTCAGCATCTCCCCCTACTGGCCACACAGAGAAGCAATACATAAAACCTCAAAGAGCTGCACTGCACGGTTACAGCAGTGTCATTTACATCATCCTGTTGACAGCCTGACATGCTTTTACCCATCTATGGTTTCAATCTGAAATTGTAGTAGTTTCAGCTACAAGTGTGGCCTGGGGATGATTTACACTTAATATTCAAAGTGATATACTACTAACTAGGATACTGAATGTCATTGGCACTAAAAGTAACATGAACATAAAATCCATTTACTGTAAACACGTCAACTGCTTTATTATTTTTAGTTTAAAATAAACTGTAATAGCATTGTGCAACAATAATTTGAACTGCAACAAGAGTAATTAAGTGCAAAAAAACAAAGTTCTACAAAATCTAGAACCACAATTAAAATCACTTCACTTAAATAAACAGTACCTCATTAATATGCTTTCTATATGAAATTAACAAAAATATACAAAAACAGACAATATTAAATAAAACGCATCGAATATTTAAATAATGATGTAAATGAACAGAGGTACCTGAAACAAGGTAACGAACATGGTTTAAAAATCAAATATAAGGTTAAATAATTAGGTCTGAAAAATATGTAAAAATATGAAAAGGCTTTGGTAAAAATGGGGAGAACAAAATTTCTAAATAAACTACTGTAATCCAAACATTAGACTTTTTATGGCTATATTTTTCTTCAATACTTTACCCTCTTCTTGGAACCTGTGTTTCATAGCTTGCCATTCATTACGTCACTGTAAGAAATCTGATGTTCAGCTTTCTTGTGCCACGGACAATCTCAGGTAGTTCCTTATAATTATGAGCTTGGGAAAGCACCGTTCTGCAAATGCTGTAGTCACGAGGAAAGATCAGGCTATCCATAGCAACGCTATTATAGTTAACTAAAACTAAACTAAAAACTAAAACTGAACTTTTAGGAAAAATCAAAACTAACTGACACTGTGGGTTTTGAAAACTAACTAAAATAAAATAAAAATATACAGGAAATGTCCTTAGTTCTAGTCTTTGTCAGTTGGATTAAATTTGGTCAGTTAGCCTGTCTGATGAGGCTTTGATGCATCTGTTTATCGAGACTCGGGATGTCCACATGATTGTGACTCATCGGTCATCACAAAGTGTTGTGTTTGTATTGTAATTTCTGATCTAAACACCTTAAATCTTCCCCTGACAAATACCATCCATATTCTAATAATTAAGAAAGATAAACTAACACTGAAACTAATAAAAACTAAACTAAAACTAAACATTTTCAAACAATAAAAACTAAACTGAAACGAGCAAACCCACTCACGAAACTAACTGAAACTAAACTGAATTGAAAACAAAAACTCCAAACGAAATAAAAATAAAAACTAATTAGAAAATACAAACTATAATAACGCTGATCCATAGGGCTACCCAAAGATTTGTGTACAACTTTCAGATCTCATTTTGTGAGGTAAGTGAGCAGCTTAAATGGGGTCATCTGTGCATTGGGGAGTTCTGGAAGACTCTCCATAGCCAGTGCACTCCCGTCCATAGCAGCCTGTTCTCCAAAGGTGAGTTTGTGTTGGAAGTTTACACTGGTCCCTCCTTGTCTGTGCATCAAGCTGGCCAAAGATGAGAAGCACTCCAAGGCCAGACGATGACTTTACCACCTCAGACGCTTGAGAGATTTCAAGCTTTCAGCTGCAGTGCTCAGGAACTTTTACACCTGTGTCATCGAGAGCATCCACCTGGATAGGAATCTGCACTAAGCAGGACTCCTTGACCCTTAGAAGAGTGGTACATTTAGCTGAGCAGAGCATTAGATCCACCCCCCTCCCAACCTGCAGGACGTTTACCTAAAACGATGCAGATCAAGGGTTGTGAAAATCCCCAAGCAGCCCACCCATCCACAAGCTCGTTTTTCACTGCTGCCATTAGGTCGGCGCTACCATTGTCTTAAGAGTTTCTTTCCTTAAGCCGTCTGTTTGCTCAACTCCGAACTTTAAACTGATATTGCAGTTTAAAGTGCACTACCTAGAAGCTTTTATTTTTGAAAAATGAAGACGACGGAAGTCCGGAAGGATCAGAAGAGCCTTTGCGCTTCCGTGTTGTCACAGAGCGAGTGAAATCTGTAAGAGGGAGCTGAAGACTTGTCAGCAGGTACGTTTGTAGCTACCGTTTCTAGAAATGACCCTGTCTTTTATCCCGTGAAATCTTTATGTCCCGTTCAAGTCTGTTTAATATTAGCGTGGCCAGCCACCCGGTTTGTTGATGACAGTTTTTACCCAACGGCCGGCTAGCATGCTAAGATTAGCTTACTCACCTTTGCCTTCAGGGAGGAGGTAATACTTGAGTCAGTGTCGAGCAACTTAGCCCGCTGATCAGCGCATTCCTGACCTTTCAGACTGTGTACACACCTGTTCTGATAGAGCTAGAGAGTAGTTTAACTGCAGGGATTTTAAAAATAAAAGAAGCGTCGAACTCCTAAGAAAGTTCTGTTTTGTTTGGTTTGACAGGAGCATCCCTGCGGAGGAAAACAAAAGTAGGACAGCGGTGTAATGTCAGCTTATGCCTCCCTGCTGCTGCTGCTGCTGAGCTGCTGACCTAACCGCCGTCATGATGGGCGACAGTCCTCACCTGCTGCTCGGCAGGATCCGCTTCCTGAACAAGTGCATCGAGACTTTCAAGAGGAGCGAGCCGGTGCCAGAGTGTCTGTGTTATGTCCCCACAGAGGTGTGCTACAAGATCTGCAAGGATTCATCTTCCAGCTCCTCCACCTCCTCCTCTGGAGCCTCTGCAGGAGGCGCCACTGTGGGAAAAACCTTCATCTCTGTCTTTGAAAGCCCGCATCAGACTTCCCACAGTAAGAAAGCATGCAAGTACAATATTGAACCAAAGAAAGGGACATGCATCCGGACAACAGGGGAGGAGTACTGTAACAGCCAGGGCCTCTGGGTCAAAATGAATAAGGTAAGCTACATTCACTTACCCTGGGCGTAGCGACATTATCTTGAAAATGCTGCTGAAAAAAACTCAGATCTATCTTACAATAGAGTTTTTAACTGTCATTTATGACAGGTTTTAATGGCAGCGTTGGTCAGTCTGTTCTCTTCACAATCCCATTTTGCAGCAATAGAAATGACTGAAGTGAAAGGAGCAGACTGAGAACTTTATCTTATTAGATAAAACAGATAGTGACAAAGTTTACCTTTGGGGGCAGGATTTGCAGTTGAAAAAAGATGGTCAATTGCAGTATATTGCAGTATATTTTATTGCAATACTCAGCATATTGCAAAATGTTTAAAATCGCAACAACATTGTATCACAAGTTCAGTATAGTGTTAATATTGTATCGTGGGGTCTCTGGTGATTCTCACCTTTAGTAATATTTGTGTAAGTACATTGTTTTCATACTTCTAATTATGTCATGTTGTAAAATTCACGAAGACCAAGTTCCCATGGTATGGGGGTGTTATAGCCACAACCTGTTCTTGAATTGTAGAAAAAAAATCAGTGAACTTCTTCTGTCTTTAACATGATGAATACACATCCTGAATTTGATACACTTCCTGAATTTGAAAACTAAAGTGAAATTGTTATGTTTTTTCTTTTTGCCTGTTCCAGAGTTTGCGATCACTTGGAAATTCTCTTGTTTTCCATGGAAACAAACATGAAATATATCACATGAACAGGACATGCTGACACTATCAGAGTTAGAAATAATGATTTTAATGGAAATGATGAATGTGTTCTTCAGACTTTTTCCTCATCAAAAAAACACATTTTGCAGCAATTACTGCATGACAGATATTAGTCATTCTAGCTGCCAGTTATTCAAGGTAATCTGATGAGATTTCATCCCATGTGTCCTGGAGCATCTCCCATAAAATGTATTGGCTTATTCTTTAAATATTGCTGACACATTTTGGAGGTTTGTTTTGCGTCATTACCGTGTTGTACGATGAAATTGGCCCCAATCAGGTGCACACAGGGCATGATATGGCATTGCAAAATCTTGTGATAGCTTTCCTTCCTCAAGGTCCTTTCCACTCTGTACAAATCTCCTATTTTACCACCTTCAAAGCACCCCCACGCCATCACACTGCATCCACCTTGCTTGACTGGTGGTATTAAGCATTGTTCTTCTTCTTCTTCTTCTTCTTCTTCTTCTTTCGGCTGCTCCCGTTAGGGGTCGCCACAGCAGATCATCTGCCTCCATCTCATCCTATCCCTTGCATCCTCTTCCCTCACACCAACCCTCTGCATGTCCTCCTTCACTACATCCATGAATCTTCTCTGTGGTCTTCCTCTTCTCCTC
>VUQH01058877.1:0-11014 GCA_015106775.1 Etroplus canarensis
CAAGCCTAAGCTGAACAACCGTGATCTCTGATCCCTCAGGCGGCACTGCATCAAGAATCGTCATTCATCTATAAGCGATATCATCACATGGGCTCAGGACTACTTTGGCAAACCTTTGTCAAGTACCTTGTGTCAGTGCCCTTGGCAAAGGTAACTTGCACTTCTGTGATGGCACCATTAATGTTGAAAAGTACATAGAGATTTTGGAGCACAATATTCTGCCTTCAAGAAGACCTCTTTTCCAGGGACGCCCATGGGCCTCCTGCGGAGGAAGAGGGTATGGGTACTTGACTGGCCTGCCTGCAGTCCCGACCTGTCTCCAAAAGAGAATGTGTGGCGCATTTTGAAGCGCAAAATGCGACAACGAAGACCCCGTACTGTTGCCCACCTTAAGACTTGTTTGCAGGAAGAATGGGACAAAATGATACTTGAAACACTTCATCACTTGGTGTCTTCAGTCCCTAAACGTCTTAAGTGTTGTGAAAAGGAATGGCAACATTACAAAGTGGTAAATGCTTTACTGTTCCAACTTTTTTTTTTAAAATGTGTTGCAAGAACCAAAATTGGAATACGTGTTTATTTTGAAAAAAAAACAATAAAATTTATGAGGAACACATTAAATAATGTGCTGTTGTATTGTCTGCAATGAAATACAAGTCACAGTAAATTTAGAAATCACTGCTTTCTTTTTTAATTTGTGTTTTCCATACTGTCCCAACTTTTTCTGATTTGGGGTTGTAAATGTTTGCAGAAATATTCACCCCCTTTAGTTCAGTATTTAGTAGATGTGCTTTTGGCTGCAATCACAGCACTGAGTCTGTGTGGATATATCTCAGTCAGGCTGGCACGTCTGAACACTGCAATTTTTTTCCATTCTTCCTTGCAAAACAGTTTAAGCTCTGTCAAGTTGCTCAGGGATCGGCGTGAACAGCTCTTTTCAAGTCCAGCCACGAATTCTTGATTGGTTTGAGAGCTGAGCGTTGATTTGGCCAAGCCAGAACATTCACCTTGTGATCTTTGAACCTTTTCTGTGTAGCTTTTGCTGAATGCTTGGGGTCGTTGTCTTGCAGGAAAATAAATCTTCCAAGCCGTAGTTCTCTTGCAGACAGCGTCAGATTATCCTCCAGGATTTGGTGACATTTTTCTGCATTCATGTTCCCCTCTACCTTTACAAGCCTTCCAAAGCCTGCTGCTGAAAAGCATCCCCAGAACGTGATGATGCCACCACCATGCTTCATGGTGGAGATGGTGTGTTTGTGGTGACATGCAGTTTGGTGTTTGCCAAACATAGTGTTTGATGGCCAAAAAGCTCAATTTTTGTCTCATCAGACCAAAGAACCTTCTTGTAATTGACCTTGGAGTCTCCCACAGGCCTTTGGATGAATTCCAGGTGAGATTTCATGAGGTTTCTTCTCTTTGCCACTCTCCCATATACTGGTGACTGGTGAAGAACCTGGGCTACAGCTGTCGTATGCACAGGCTCTCCCATCTGAGCCACTAAAGCTTCAAAGAGTGGTCGTAGGTGTCTTGGTAGCCTCCCTCTTCTCTTTGCCTTTAATTAAAACTTGAAATACCCACCAAGAAAAAAACTGAATTTTTTTATTTATCAATCACTAATTTTTCTTTAAGTTTAAACACCCGATTGTGTACAAGACAATTAGGAATCCCAGCACTGTGATTCATTTGTCATGTCCTTTTTTATAAAGCAAATGTTCTCTGTTGGTAAAGATGGCATACAAGCTGGCTCTATCAGTAGATACAGACTGCAAATCTTTCAATCGGCTTAACAAACACTGGATGGATTAACATGGGATGGTGTACAAACATTCATGATTCCCAGAGGGTGAACCTTACTAACTATTGTGATATGTTGACTTTTTTCTCTAGTGCTATTTGCACGTCATAATATTCACTTACACAGTGATGCATTTCAAGACCTGTTCTTAAGAAAATTTTGATTTATCCTAGTGCCTAGTGTTCTTCTGACTTCTCCCATAGCACCACCATGACACTAACATTCATGGATTTGGAATAAACAGCTCTAATATAGCTGTGTCAAAAAAACTGTACTCCACCAGGAGTAATCTTGACTTCCATTTCTTCTCAGTTACCCAATACAAGGCATCAGAACTGTTGAAATGGGTTACTCAAATACTTAGAGCTGCCAGTGTGGCTGCAGATATCAGGGGTAAGAGTTCATCACCACCCAGCACAATACAAATAAAACCATCACATGGACCAGTAGCTGCTTGCCACTAAAGCTTTGTCATGGAGAAAATGTGCTAGTAAATAAAAACCTGTCAGCACTGCGGCGACCCTCTAAAAAAGGCGAGCACTTATCAAAAATGGGCACCTCACTGGAATGACAGCTGATCAAATCTATGTTTAACTATCATAACACAGATGGGGATTTACAAGCATTTCAAATGTCAAAGGCCAAGAAGGAGGCGACCTCGGAGTTTGAATGCCTGTAGATTCATTGTGATGTTAATCCTGTTTTATCCAGCCAGACCCTAAAATAAACCCAGCGCTCCAAAGAATGAGCCGTAATCCCCATCACCGAGCCCCATGCGCTCCCGTTCTTGGCTGGGATGTTATGTCACTGCAGTCAGAGCTGCAGAGTTGAAACCTTCATCAAATGAGAACAAGAAGAGGAACATGAGCAGGTATGGCAGATATCAATCCAGGGATTTTCAGAGGTGATTTCAAAAATCTAAGCAAAAGAAAGGCATACAGTATAGAATAAGTATCCCAAAAGCAGAAGAATTAATATATGGTGCAAATGTAGTTTTCTTTGATATATGCTTGACATAAAGGAGCATTTCAACACAAACTGATCATGTGTTAAAGCTGTTCACACTTATAATCCCAGGTTTGGTTGGCAGTATGGTAGTCATATCCTTTTGTTGCACTTTCGTACTTTAGGACTCATTTTTGCAAAGTACCAGCAGTTCTTTTGGTTGCTCCACCCACTAGTTTACTTGGTTAGTCAGAGGTTTTACACTAGATGCCCTTCCTGACGCAAGCCTTTATGGTGAGCATGGTGAGAGGGGCCTCATCAATCAGAATCAGAATCATTAATATAAATATAAAACATAGAAAAAACATATAAAAATATATAAACCTAGTCAAATGTGTAGCATAGGTGTCCAAGTTGAACAATATATTACAGTATACAGTACTTATGCTCAAATTCTTCTTTTTATATTTATATAGTGTTGGATTTATATAATTTATGTTCAATGGTGTGTTTTTATGCTGCTGCTGGAGTTTTAAATTTCCCAAAGGGAACCTCCTGAGGGATCTATCTATCTATCTATCTATCTATCTATCTATCTATCTATCTATCTATCTATCTATCTATCTATCTATCTACTTGTTGGGTTTTGGCTACAGTGGTCAGTATCTGTCAAAAGTGGTCCAAGAAAGTACAAAAGGACGGTTCCGGTCAATAAGTCTGCACATCAGTATTGGTAAGTAAAATTCTAGTTTTATATCTGTGCATTACCTCCTTAGCGCTAATTAGGAAATATCTATGTTTGTGATCTGCACCTATAGGTCTTCCTGCTAACATTAGCACCTTGCTAATGTTAAGAGATAAGATAGTACTCCACCCTCTCATAATTTGGTCACTTCTGGCTCCAAAGAAGCAAGATGGGGATAGCCATAAAGCTACTGCCAAAGCATTAAAACTGTGAGTACACAAACCATTAAGTGGCAATCACAACAACTACTTCCATCTTTAATATACAGTCTATAGTGAATGAAGCAAAAACTGCCACTTATGCTGGGGATTCATGGGATGCATCAGGTGTATTCTGAGCAGAATAAAGTATGAAGTGTAGAAGAACCAAATGCAATATCCCCATTATGGATTTTTTTTTTTACCAAGCTTTTATTATTTTGAGCTCTACAAGAATTGATTTTACACACTTTAATGTGGAAAACACCTGATTTTGTCACTTTCTACAGCTATAGTATTGTGTTTCTCCTCTCTCTAAAAAACCCCATCACTTGAGCCATTATGTAAAAGATGGATGTACTGTAGCCACTGTGATCTTCCCCGTTAATTTGCAAACTACTATTTCAATAAGGAGAGATCATTTGGAGAATATGAATATGATTCACTGAGCTGGATTTGAATAATAACTATGAATTAGCACGGGCTTATTAAGTTACAAAAAACTGTGAATAAATATTTTGGTGATTAGACTCCAATGCAGCAACATGGCAGAGAGAAGTCCAGCACTGGTAGGAAGAAGGATCGGACCGCCCGGAATCTAGATACTGGCGGTGGAGGTGGAGATTTTGGAAGAGGATCTGGGTGACCAGGATGAGGTGGATACAGGGAGGAGGTAGGTTTCACAAAGAAGTCTTCTAGGCAAAATGATAGAAGAGTGCTAAGAGTTAAAACAAATGGAATATGAAGCTTGATTGGCTTGCAGACGGTGGGCAAGAAAATGATTGGGTCAGAGCAGTGACAAGAATAGGGTTTGACAGCATGGGGAAATTGCTAAGAAGAAAGGAATAGACTGACAGCGCTGACACCCAGGTGAGTGAATACAGATCTTCACCTAAGCTTAATTTTGAAGCCTTGAAATGTATTTCATTTGGCTTTGATTACTCTAACTTGGTGAGCACACTAGTCTTGAATGGGGAAAATAGCCATTAAAAACAAAACAAAACTGAGCTATTTCATGGTTTTCTTGTTAATTCTTATTGGGAGGGGCTTGTGTCCTAGTGGAGACGCAAGCCCCTCCCACAATAGGAGGGTTGCAGCAAGAGGGCATCTGGTGCAAAATCTCTGCCAAATAACTTCTGTGGCCCTTAGGGAAAATACAAGGGAGGCGAAGGTGATTTTCTATATTTCCTCTAAGGACTTTCACATGGTTTACAGAGGTTGACCTAGTGACCTCTTTTGCAAGTGAAAGGTCCCTGGTTCAATTCCAGGTGGGGACACAAGTCCTTCTCCCCATGTAGGGTTGCGTCAGGAAGGGCATCTGGCATAAAACCTCTGCCAAATTACCAGTACAGTTTAATAATCCACTGTGGCGACCCCTTGGGGAGAAGCCGAAGATACATTGCGGAGACTGCCCTTCCTTTGGAGTCAGCCTCAAGTGGACATCTGAGGAACTGCAGCATGCAGATTTTACCTAGCATGTTCTTTAATGGCATGAGAAATTGGAGCTCTGAGAGAAAACCTCCGCGTTGCACGTGGAGAACAGGAAAACTCAATACAGGAGGGCCCTACCCAGGTTTGAAGCCACGACCCTCTTGCTGTGAGGCAACTGTGTTGGCTACCCTGCTGCAAAATCTTTGAGGCAGACATTATGTTTTTGGTGGGAGGGATTTGCTTCTTTAGAGTGGATTTGGGGTTTTGTTGCATTGCAAACCTTTTACATTCACAAAAGCTATATAATACAACAAGGAAAGACAAACACCCCAAAAGCATGGTATGGACATTAAAGGAAGTTATTGAAATGCTAAAGATCTTTGGAAAATGTCACCATTATATATTATACACAAATCTAGCAAAGTCCAACATGACTTTGGCTTTTGATGATCTTTCAGATCAAGATTAGAGCTTCTATTGAAATACTGTGCACATATATAACTTATACTGTACATTCAATGATTCATCTGTTGATGGAATTGTTAGCATTGGTTTTAAGAAGCTTAAAACTCGAAATACCCAAAAGTCCAGATGGTAACTTGATGAAGTAAAGAAGTTTGGGTTGTGATCTCAGCTGTATATTGGACTGCAATGAAACCACTTGACTAGGTCATATGTGAGGTTCAACATGCGTGCTTTAAACACAGCTACACAATCCTCTTAGGCTCATCCAACTTGACATACATCTGCAGCAATCTAATGAAATGTGCTTCGCCTCTAATGCTCTCAGTGTAAAACGACGGACGGATGACTCTGCACTAATGTAAGGATTACAAGATCCTTTAATTTGGGCCAAGAGGAAAGAGGAAGGAAAGCCACAGAACAAAAGTGACGGAAGAAAGGATGACTGCAACCCGGCACTCAAATAATTTAGTTTAATGTAACTGTCAGCTCTGCTTTCTTGGCTTTTAATCAGAGGTCAGACATCTGGCCTCAAGGCTTTCATGTAATTACTCGGCTTGTCTAAAATGGACAATAGCATCAAATCTATAAATTTGATCAAATCCACAGTGATTAACTAAATAGGCTCTGCTGTTAATCTGTGAAGCGGGGATCCATTAGAGGAGATCACTCTCCATGTTGATAGGCTGTAAACCCCCAAAGCATGATCATATGTACACAAGAGGTCACTGACACTCAGCCAGGCGCCGCATTGGAGTCTTTCTCATTTTCTGCACTTTCATTCAGATGGTTGTGTGCATTGCTGAACCAACAAACATCAGGATACAGTCACAATGATTAATGACTATAATGTTATAAATTTCCACAGTCCCCTATATTATGGGTGGCATGTGATTATCCTACACTTAGAGTTTTGAATTAATTCAATTCCCTACAGCAATCATCTCAAAGCACTTTATGATTAATATTAGCACTTCAAGTACAATTATTTTGCACATTTCACACATTGGATCTCAATGAATAAAATATTCAAGTTGAAAAGATTTACTGATGAGCATTGTATAATTCTAATTCATTGAGAACAACATGGAAGTGGAAGTGGAAACCAAAATCATTAACCCTCTGATGATTCAAAATGACACCAGAAATCATAGGGCAATCCAACTTGAGACCTTCTCCTCACCAGACCATCTTATATCCTACTAAGCCAACTTCACAATCTTAAAGCTGGGTCTATAATACCAACACAGGGAACAACGAGGTGCTGATTTTCAACAGTCCAACATGTTAAGTCCACCGTGCAACAAATGACCCAGAGTTTAGATGGGCATAGCCTTGAATTGCTTAAAAGTGTTGTTTATTTGTTTAAAGAGGATGTCTGTGTATGTGTGCTGTCTGTTCACAGCCATGCACTAACCAGAACAGTTGTCATTGTTTAAAAAACAAAAACAAAGACAGATGCCTTTAATTCCTTCATTGCAATAAACTGATCTACATTTCTTCTTTGTAGGAGACGGTCTCTAACAAAAAGCAAAACTTGAGAAATATCCATCAAGAGGGTTAAGGAGAGAGCGATTGGTCTCTCTCCCGTAGTTTGTTTTGTCCTTGTCTCTCTCTGCTCTCATTTTTCTCTTCTCTTTTCCCTCACTCCCCAACTGATTGAGGCAGATGGCTGCCCCTCCTTGCACCTGGTTCTGCCTGAAGTCTTTTCCTGTTAAAGGGGAGTTCTTCCTTCCCACTGTTGCCAAGTGATTGCTTATAAGGAATTTTCTCTCTAATTGAGACACCATTTGTTGTGAATTGGCACTACAGAAATGAAACTGTATTGAAAGGACTGGTCTATGGTGACCACCTGCAAAGCCCATTTTCTTTTTGGAGATTGTCATGTTGTTGCTTCTCCAGTGCACCAAAGCAGGTGAACTAGATTCACAGGGGTTTACGCTTCCTATCTGGAAGGACTGATAACCCTGACGTTTAATTGACTTAGCGTTATGTTGTGTGTTCCCATTAATTTTTTTATATATTCTCCTCAGGCCATTATAAAAATGTCAAAACACATGTCATAAACCTTTTTTATAAAGTAGGTCAGTAACAATCAAACACATTGTCATTACCGACAATGCAGCTCTGCAGTGGTCCTGTTTCATGCTGTCTGAATGCAGCACACTGCATTAATCAGTGTCCAATAATATTTGCTCTGTAGTATGTAGGAATGTGAGAATTCCCTCTTGTTTAAAATATGTTTGAGCAGACCTCCAGGTGTAGTCTGACACTGTCCATGTGCTTTAGGTCAGACTGCTTATGTGTCCTTTTATATTTTTAGTGCTACACCATCATCTTTATCTTGAGGAGTTACCTGGATATGTAGAAAAATCAGACAGAGCATGAAATTACCTATTTTTCATTTACATATGCCAAACAGCCCAATAGAGGAGTGGAAAGAAATGAGGAGCATACTGACAGGACTGTGGCAGATGATTTAGATACATGTTCACACAGTGCCAGGGACTCTGCACTGAGAGTAGAGCCAATTCAAATATAGCACAGACTCTTGGGGAAAAGTTTCCTTGAAAATCTTGATTTATGGCAGTCCAGTGTGCTTCACAGAGGCCACATGGTGTGATTAATGCAAACAGGTTTTCTTAGGCAACACAGTAACCTTTGCTCGACTGGCACATGCAGAAATCCCTCTTTTTTTTAAATTTTGGCTCCTATTTGACCTTGTAAATTAAAAGCTTCGTCTTTGCCTTGCTTTCAGAAGATGTTTCACATGACTCCGTATGAAAACAGAATCAAATTATACAGTCAACATGACATAAAAGCACAACCTAATGTGATCATTTCATTTCACTTAATAGAAACAGTTTTTTTGAAGTTTTTATTTTTAGGTCATTGCATCAGCAGGAGAGAGCTGGCTGTGCAAATGTGAGGCTGCTCTTTGAACAAACAGTTATATAACACTGTTCAAATACTGAGAGTATCACAATGTGCTGCAACTCCATGACAGTTCTCAGAAATCTTGGCTAATTTTGGTTCACATGTACTGATGTACTGTTGAAAAGGTGCATGCAATACCCCATGGGACATGTATCAAACATATCACCAGACACTTTGGCCCTTTAAAAGGATCAGTGTATAATTATTAAGGTGATCTGTTATGAAAATTGAGTATAACATACATATTTAGTGTGAAATCCCTCTAGGATAATAATTGCTGTGTTTTCCTGTATATATATATATATATATACAGCATTAGAGGATGCCATTCCATAGGAGCTACCATGTTTCTACAGTAGCTCAGAATGGACAAACTGACTTGAATACTAGCTTTGCAATTCTGTGAGCTAGATACCGCAATGTAGAACAGCTATCAATACTTCTCGGCTATAATCTTTGTGGTATAAAAACTGAACTTCTAATTCCTCGTCAGTTTAGCTACATTTTTAATTCCTTATATCTACCTATACGAACTTCTGGACTGGAAATATTTGTGGACGCAGTTATGAAATAATACATATGCAACACTGCAATCAAAGTGCTTTTTACAACAAACCACATTTATACAACACTTTAAACATATTTAAGTAACACATACACATTCACACTCCGATGGATGCATCTGGAGCAATTTGATGTTCAGTGCCTTGCCCTAGGATACCTCAGCATGTAGACTGGAGCAGGTGGGGATCGAACCACCAACCTTCCAGTCAGAAGATAACTCGCTCTACCTCCTGAACCAAAGCCAGTCCAGTGGAGGATTTTATTTTGCCCGTGATGACTGCTGAAGGTTCTCTGACACATTGGGAAAGGGAGGGCGGTGAGAACAGGTGAAGCACAGTGCATGGCGAATGAGAGAGAAAGAGAGCTCTTGTGAAGAGGAGGCAGATGTGGAAGGTCCGACAAGCTTTATTTTTAATATAATCTCAATCTTAAATGTTTATTTTATCCAAGCTTACCTGTAATTAGGAATATTAGATTAAAATGATGACCTAATTTTTTTTTTTTTTAAAGACTCATTTGCCATTTCTGCTGCTGTTTCTGGATGGGGTCAAGAAGGTAGTTTGGAATGTTGGCAGATCTAGTCATAAATTCACTCTGGAGTGTATAGTTATGTTAACAGCTAAACGCTAACACCAAGAAGGGAGAATTTAGAATGCAAGTAGCCTTATAATCCAAGCTAAATTCACAACTAAAACCTGCCAATTAATGATTTGCCCCTTCTAAAGGTCCCCATGGCTCTAACTAAATGCTAGCCTTAGCATTTAGCTTCAATAATGTTTAGCCATGCATGGCTTAAAAGAGGCAGATGTGGCTCAGGAGGTAGAGCCGGTTTGCTTCTACTCAGAAGGTTGGTGGCTTGATCCCCGACTCCTCTAGCCCTTGTGTTAAACCATCCTCGGGAAAAATGTCAAACCCCAAAGTTAAAAATAAACTGTTGGGAGAATGAGGCTTGTAGTAAAAAACATTTTGAGTATTAAGTTAGAGTAGAAAAGGGCTATATAAGTATTAGTCCATTGATCTTATTGTACTAATTTTTCCTTGTGGTCACTAAAAATCCCCCGCGGCACAAAATCAGCGAGATTTTTCTACTCTGAAAAGTTGGTTGGGCTTTTACACCCGAGCCTACAAGGTTCATCCGGCCTGAACTTATCCCCGGTCGTTATATCACATGAAGCGACTTAGGAATTAGACTCTTCCTGGATGGGATGCTAGTCCATCACAGGTTATCTTCCCATTATTTTACTGGTACCTGTTTTTTACTGCTGGGTGGACAGAGGCACACTTGCGGTTGGGACCTTGCCTAAGGGTCCTGGCACGGTGGGAGTCTGACCGGGATTCAAACTCACGACCTCTCGATCATGAGCCCGGCACCTTCCACTCTGAGGTGATTAGTTTTTACTTTAGTAGTCACATTCTTCTTGTTCTTCTCTTGGCTGCTCCCGTTAGGGGTAGCTGTGGCGATCATCTGCCTCCATCTTACCCTATCCTTTGCACCTTCTTCTGTCACACCAACCCTCTGCTTGTCCTTCTTTACTACATCCATGAACCTTCTCTTTAGTCTTTCTCTTTTCTTCCTACCTGGCAGCTCCATCTTCAACATCCTTTGTCCAATATATCCACTATCCCTCCTCTGAACATGTCCAAACAAACTCAAACTAGCCTCTCTGACTTTCTCTCAAAACCGATCAACCTGAGCTCGTTGTACTCGTTGTACTCGCTGATGTACTCGTTTCTAATCCTGTCCATACTGGTCACTCCCACTAAAAATCTTGGCATCTTCAACTCTGTTCCACCTCCTGTCTTTTTGTCAGTGCCGCCGTCTCCAAACCATACATCATAGCAGGTCTCACTACTGTCTTGTAAACCTTGTCACTCTTGATACTACAGTATCCTGTAACACAGCACCCATGACACTCTCCACCCACTCCACCCTGCCTC
>VUQH01058882.1:0-16416 GCA_015106775.1 Etroplus canarensis
CACAAACCCAGATCTGCATAACACTATAAACCCTGTCCCACTCACTCACTCACGAACACACAGACACACACACACAATCTGCACTATCTCAACCGCTGCTACTGCACATCACCTCTTCTTCTTTCGGTGCTAGTGTCTTGTTCTTGTGTTGTCTTTTCATTGTGCCTTTCTTGTGTACTGTTTTGCACAGTTCTGGTTTTTGCACTATGTTCATCTGGTTTAGATGAAAAAGGGGTTTGTTCTTTGCATTGTTTGCAACTATTGCACTATGTTGCACACGTTGCACTTTATTTATTTTTAAATTTTTGATTTTAAATTTTAAACTGTGGAAAAAAAAACCCTTCTGTCATATGTTTATATGCCTATATGTTTATATGTTGCACCAGGTCCTGGAGAAACGCTATCTCATTTCACTATGTTCTGCGTCAGCTATATGTGGTTGAAATGACAATAAAAGCTCTTGAATCTTGAGGAAGCTCAGCTCCAACCAGCTGAAACCAACAGGTAGATAAGGAAAGTCTACGCCTACAGAGAGACTACACCAGATTTACCTGGTCCATTACACACACGCAGGTTATTTTCAAAACAGGCTGGACAGCTGTCTGCCACAGTTTTGTGGCAACCATTGAGCATCATACTAAATTTCTGACAGTGTCCTCATAATTGTAATAGTGAAAGAAAACGGAAAATGCAGAAATCTGATTTGTGTGCGTAGTAGTGATAAAAGCATTTCAGAGCCATTACTGTAACACCATTTTCTGTCCCTTCAAAGTCTTTAAAAGGCAATGCAGTCTGACACTATCAACGATGTGTGCTGTGAATGTGTATCTGTTTCTAACAGAAAGAGTGAGATTGTGTTGGATGAACATGAGTCAACCTCACACCCCTCCCTAGAAGAAGTTGTCATTTTCCTCAGTCATAACCTCTCTCTTCTTCTTTCCATCTCTTCCTCTCCATCTTTGTCTAACTCTTGGCAGATGTGAACATTCTCCAATTTCTTTCATCCATTAGAGGAGCCCTATTCTTGCCAATGTTTTTTTCTGACTCATAACTTCCATCAAGCTCTCCCTCTGCATTGTTGTCCTATAGCATCCTGCTATATTTACATTCCATTTGATTCCTCCTTTCTCCTTTGCTTTTTACCCTTTTTTTCTATCATATTAATATATGTTTTTACCTTTCTTCCTATGTTGTTATACTATTACTCCTTTCACTTTCTGCATCTATCTTTAACATTTTCTTGCTTTCTCAACACCTGATGGACTAAGCCCATGGCAAGAAGAAAGAAGGGCATTAAGAAGTACTTGTTACACCTACTCAGTATTTGACACACTGAAATGTACTAAAGATGCCACAACATTACCCAACCTTGAATTCACTGTATGTCTGTTATATCTCTCTGCAAACTCTCAATTGGTTCAGCTGTTTTGTCAGACGGCATCTGTCTGCTTGCTTGGCTGAGTTTATCTTTACTAATGAAGCACATTAGTGACAGAAACACTGAGGTAATCTTTCCCTGGCTATAGTACCGAGTAGAATTACAAACATACAAATGAACAGACACACAATTCCCTGACAGATGTGCAAACATGGACTACCTTAGATGCACTCTGTTGCATGATCTGATCTGAATATGAATTGTCCCCCATAAGAGGAAAAATTAGGTTATTTAAAGTTCACATAAGAACATGCCACCAAGGCTCAACATCCTATTGAGAAGCATTTAGAGTAAAAATTTAAATGCATCTTAATCATGAACAAAATATCAAGGTTTTCAAGGCTTGTGGAGACAATTGCAACAATTTCATGTTCCTCAAGACAGAGGATTGGGAAGAGCTGCTGTGGGACAAGTCTCAGCAACGCTCTGCTGATGCAATTCTGATGATATAGACGAAAGTCAAAGATAGCAGTCTCTCACACAGAAACTTATTGGAACGTAGACACAAGAAAACCATAATGAGCATGCTTACAGAACCACAAACTAAAACAAGGCTGTGTGATCATTTATTTCACATACTCAAATGTTTGCATAAACAGGAATTTGAATTTGGTCAGGAAATGGTCAAAACAGGCAATCAAAATGGAACAAAAATGTAAAGAGGGTTTTAAAACAGCAGGATCTTTTTATGCCTGTCAAGTAACTTCCTTACTGCATTCATCATTCTCTCATTAACCTTAAAATTAAAAATCAAAAAACTAATTTCAGTCTTCTTTAGAAGGAATATGCACTACATATATCCCGTATATAATACTCTGTCCATTTGGTGAGATTGAGAATGACTTGAAGAGAGCCCTGTGGGGTGATCTAGAAATTTGGAAAAAGCCAAACATATCTTAATATTGAATGTTGAATTTAGAAAATAATTATGATTCTAAAATTTTTACTTCGGTCTCATTTTAATCAAATTTGCTTTAGTAATTAAAGGAAAAGTGTGCTGAACCACGATCAATCCAGTTGTATGATCTGTATGTTTCTAGACTCCTTGGTGGAGAATACAAGAGAGCAGCTGAAAGGTAAATTTTTCATGTTTCTAGACAAAGAAAATGGACAGAAGGCCATAGCCTGGTGTGTTTGTTTAGAAAGTAATAAGCAAATTCATCAGTCTCATTTTGATTTAATGTAGCACTGATATGTTGGACTGGCATTTTTAAATAACTTTTTCACATGTTAACACTTAGGTAGAGAAAGTCCAATACAAGATTAAGAATAGCAAGGCTGAGAGAGTTGTTGCTTCTTTGTAAAGGATGAGGTTAAGCTGTGGTTGTGCTGAAGCCACAGCTCTAATACACTGAAAAAAAGGTTGAGAAAACTCAAAATATCAAGGCAATATGATTCAATAGCTTTTTAAATTTTATCAATTTTTGTCTCTTGTTGTTGGCCTTACAAAGGGTTACATGTTTGAAAGAAGAGTTCTTGCAACTTGAATTTTCTTATCCACAGAACTACAACTGCCTCTGTAGTGCAGTAGCCAGGTGGAGACACAAGCCCATTTTGGAAAAAATCCAACCAATGGCTGAACAAAGCTGAACTGAAAGACAGCACAGCGACATTACTCATGGCAGCACAGGAACACGCTTTAAGCACAAGATCGATAGAGGCTAGGGTCTGCCACACCAGGCAAGATCCTAGGTGCAAGCTGTGCGGAGATTCCCTAGGGACAATCCAGCACATAACAGCAGGGTGGAAAATGCTAGCAGGCAGGGCATACATGGAACACCATAATCAAGTGGCTGGCATAGTGTACAGGAACATCTGTGCTGAGTATGGCCTGGAAGTTCCAAGATCAAAATGGGATACACCTCTATAGGTAGTGGAGAATGACCAGGCTAGAATCCTGTGGGACTTCCAGATAAATATGGACAAACTGGTGATGGCTGACCAACCGCACATTCTTGTGGTGGACAAGCAGAGGAAGAAAGCCATAGTGATAGATGTAGATGTATAGATGTATCCCAAGTGATGGCAATATCAGAAAGAAGGAACACAAGAAGCTTGAGAAATATCAATGGCTGAGAGAAGAGCTAGAGAAGATGTGGAAGTTGAAGGCAACAGTGGTCCATGTAGTAATTGGGACACTCGGGGCAATGACCCAAAACTTGGAAAGTAGCTCCAGCAGATTCCAGGAACAACATCCAAGATCTCTGCCAGAAGAGCACAGTCCTGGGAACAGTTAAGATGCTGGAATACAACTTCCCCAATTTACTAATAAAGTCCCATCTTAAGAGGTGCTTGCAACACATTAACACAGCTTACCATCCCCACTCCGGATGGGGTGGCTGTGGCTCAGAAGGTAAAGTGGGTTGTCTTCTAACCAGAAGGCTGGAGGGTCAATCCCTGGCTGCTTCAGTCTACATATGGAAGTGTACTTGGGCAAGATACTGAACCTCTAATCGAGTGTATGTGTGTCTGTTATTTAATTGTGTTTAACGTCATAAAATAAAGCACTGGGTGAATGGAACTTGTAGGAGGAAGTGCTTTCAGTTAGAGAAGAGAAAAGTGCTATCTAAGTATCATTCCATTTACCACTGTAGTTAAACTAACCTTGATTTGTAAAGGCAATACTTTAAGTTACTGAAATTAGATTTTTTTTTCTTTTTCTTGACATGAATTTGAAGGTAGAAATACATGCCACTGAAGCTGTCGTGTTCTTTAACCTCACAGGAATCATGTAATTAGGTGAACAAGAAAATTCAAGTTGCCAGAACTCTTGTCTAAGCCCTAGTTGAGAAAATTCAAAAAGTTATCGAATCAAGTTGTCTAGATATTTTGAGTTTTTCCTCAACTTTTTCTTTTTACAGCATAGTCATGGTTTACAAGTGAGAACAGCCCATTGTGCATTATCTTCACTTAGATAGAAACTGTACTACAGGAAGGGCAAAAATCATCACACTTCACGGTTAATAAATGCGAGAAGACATATTCAATGAGAACTGGAGCTGAAGTAACACATTTGGTGCTGGTTTAGTTCTATTTAAAGGCTTCCTCGTGTTAAAAAAAAAAACAGTTCAAAAAAGACCAGAAAAAAAGATATTTCTAAAGAAAGCAAACTGTGTCATGCCGAGTACTGACAGTTCTGTATGATAACATCAATACATACTTCAGTCCAATGCAGCACAAAGATTTTGTTTCTTTTCTTCTTCTTTTAGTCAAATTAGCCAATGTCAGCACACACCCACTCTTGATCAGCAGGCATTCACTGCTTGATTGTTACTGACACAGCACTTCTCCAACTGTGACTCTCTCTGACATAACTGAAGCCAAGGTCATGATGCGTCATTAAAAAAATAAATGAATAAAAAAAGAGACAGGTGAGAAAAAAGGCAGATGACAATGATTTTGTGATACAAACCCCCCATGCACTGTTACAAGTGTAGATCCCTTCAAGCTGGCAATTTCTGACAAAGACTTGCACTTTTATCACAAAAGAACAAAATGATTGAGTTCCACTTTTTGTCAGAAAAAATACAAAGTGACACTTCTAGCAATGGAAATAGCAAAATAAAATGCTAAATGCTGCAAGAATTATGTATAATTTTACACCTTAAAGCCTGCACTGCTTTACAGACCTGTTATGACAAAACTTCAGTTTAGATTTATTGCAATTATTCATTTGACTAAAATCACAGCATACTTATTAGCTTTAAATTAGAATGTGTCAATGATTTACCATTTCTCCAAAGAATTTTGTGAGCTGGAGTTATACATTTATTAGCATCGTGCCACATCTGCTTCTCTGGCAGCTACAAATTGGATCTTTTTGCATATGATAGTTGGGCACACACAATAACAAAGACCTTTTTTTGCTGTGTGAGCATGTGTATCATCTCCACTACAGGGTTCGTGTATGTGACCATGAGAGCTTGTGGCGGTGATCCACAGTTTGTCTAAGCGCTGGTAGACAGGCCCGGGCCATAAATCTGTCTAGCTGTAACTACAGTGATTTGCAGGTTCGGAGAAGCCATAAACATCAGCATTGAGCAGCCGTTGCCCTCAGAGGAGGCTGAATTAAGTGGTGAGTGTGTAGCTCTGTGTGTGCCTACTCTCCTTGCTTGAATGTGTGTGTCTGTGTGTGTGCAAGCTTCCTCAAGGGCATCCCTCATTGGAGATAAGAGAAGTTTGGTGATTGGCTGAGGGTCTAAGGGGTCATTAATCTACGCTGGTCCATTGGCTGTGACGGCAGAGGGGAGGGGTTAGTGCAGCTGGTCAGTTAGCTGCTGTCAGTTTTCTAATCTGGAACATTCCTCAGTATTAGATGGAGTGCGCATGATCACTGGAGTCAAACTTGATACACTGAAACCAAAACACTAAATCTTCTCTGTCCTGCATCTTCTAATTTCTCACATTTTTTGTTCAAGCAGCACAGTCTCCTCTGAGTTTTTTTTAAAGAAAGTTTTAAGATTGAAGTGCTTTTTGATCACACCTTCCATGCCTGTTAATAATACAGCAACAACTGGGTTGCTGTACTATTAGGAATTCCAGGTTGAATTGTTACAGAGCATGTTGCTTTGAGCAAATAGCATTTCTTGGCTTTCTTTGTAAGTTTTACACCTCTTGATGGGTTTTGCTACATAGCCTGAGATGCAGATTTCTGGACCATTATGGTATCCTGGGCCAGGATAGGCAACATTAACCTATTATATTTTTTGATGGCAGGAGGAAACAGAGTTTCTGGAGAAAGCCTACTCAGGCATGTACAGTGGAGAATATGTTAACTTGAAAGGTTCAAACTCAGGACCTGCTTGCTGTGAGGCAACAGTAATAATCACTGATCCACTGTGCTGCTTGTAATTCAATTGCGCACTGGAGAAACTCAAGCTCAACTCAACTCAAAATTTTTTCATGATTGAGACACAAAATAGCTTTCAATTGGATTACTGTTACAGTTATACAGACAGTACAGTATGGACAGATGTCAATTGTGGTCACAAGTTGGTCTCTGATTGATTTGGACTGAAGACCTCATGTAAAATCAATGCAGAAAACAGCTTTCAGTGCTGTATGTGGCCGTGTCCTGCGATGGTGGGATCGATCGAGGATTGGAAAAACACAGCAAATAGTTTGCTGAAAGTTCGATATCTGGAATGAAAGTCTCTTTTGCCTTCAGATGGATTTCTGAGTAGAAGATCATAGAAAAAGAACAACCAAGTCCAGAATAACAGTTCATCTTAAAAGAAAAAGCATATGGAGGATCTGACAACACTCTCCTATGAGAGAGACCATTATAACCCAAAGGGTTTCACTATTTTTGCTCAAAATAGCACTTCAGCTGAAAGTTTTCAGTGATGTGATACTTATCAAAACACATTCTTGCCGAAAATATGGATAGTGCATGACTTTATTAAATATAAATCCTATACAAAACATAAACAGAATTCAGAACAAGATATTTCAACATCCATTAACATTTCTTTTATTGAAATGAGTTGGTACAAAATAACACCTTGGTGATAAATGATCTCGGTAACAACCCAAGCCAGTTACTGAGCATATGCATCTTAATAAAAAGCTTTTAC
Source organism: Etroplus canarensis (assembly GCA_015106775.1). Lineage (NCBI taxonomy): Eukaryota > Metazoa > Chordata > Actinopteri > Cichliformes > Cichlidae > Etroplus > Etroplus canarensis. Next base: position 7,015 of record VUQH01058882.1, read on the forward strand.
ACTGACAACAATTCTGGCCAAACTGACAACCACAAAAACTGCTGTATTTGACAATAGAAGGATGCTGGACAAAGTGCAAAAACCTCTAACACATATTTTCAGGCTACTGTTAAAGGCACCAGTAGAGCAAAAATTCTATTTTCTGCCATCAGAGATGCTGGATTTTTGCTCTGAAAGGTATTTGGAAAACTAATGTGAATTTTCCATTTCACAACAGGAGCTGGCTCTGGCAATCATTAAAAACAGTGATCAAAGGACACTACAAGATACAGATGTTTTAAGAATTGGAAAAGGGGTTAGTAGGTAAGGTAATGTAATTAATCTTAGTAGACTTAATTACATAAGGCCTATCTATCTATTTAGAGAGGGTATTAAAAGCAATATTTTATAGAAAAAGGTGTATTGCTAGAGCATCTTCAATTACATTTGTACAGTACTACCATTTGTCTAGGCTCCTTAGGGTTCGGGGGTGAACTGCCAGGTTGTAAAACTGTCAGAAAATAAAATTCCATGTGACTATCTGACAGTTTCTGGAAATTTGCTGTGCTGCATAGAAACATTCATTAACCTTCAGCTTACAGTGCTGCTTACTGATGAAAATCACACAGTAACACTTCCCAAAATCAGTTAAGCCCTTGAGATATTCAGAGAAAGTTAAACAATTCATTTTGACAGATTTCAAAATTAATTCACGGTTCCAAACTGCAATCAGTCTGAGATATCACAAGTTTATAATGAAGCAAATATCAGAATATATTGTTAGTCATCACAATGTTAGTATTCGGTATGTAAAAATGCTTTGTATCTGTACTGTCTACAGAATACTACCCAATATTCACTGAATAAAATTTTCCATGTTTCATCTACAATTCATGCAGTATGTTAACAGAATATTTTTATGACAGGGCAGAGTCCAAACGTTCCTTTTCTTCCTCAACAGTAAATCAATAGCACACACACACACACACACACACACACACACCTCCAATACGAGCTATAGAGCGATTGCAGACGAGTTCATATTTTCTGTCCCTCTGTGGAGATCAGCATGCAGTCAAAAACCTGACACCAGGCAGACTACTGCAAAGCACCTAAGATCTGAATGACTCAGAAAGGCAGTCTTTCAGGTGTATGTGTTAGCATATACAGTAGATAGCACTGTATGTATATATCAAAATGAGCAACTCTGCTCTGTGCAGGTGTGCAGGTGTCAGTATTTCTTGCATAAACTGGCCTTCAGTATAGGCAAACTAGGTGGTTTACAGTTACACAAGAAAAATGTCCCTTTATGTTAAAATGTCAAGCTGCAATTTATGACGACTTCTCACACAAAACCTGAATTTTGACTCAATATCACTATGGAGTAGTACATTTTTCAACAGATTTTGAAGTCTTCATGAGATCCTGTTTAATACAATAATCTCATTAGCTTGCCCAGAGGTAATTAATTTCAGTAAAAAAAGGGACACTGACGTAAGAAGGGAATGTAAATTTAGAGTTGCAAAGAAAAAAAACTCAGGAGGTGAGGCATTAAAAGGTGAGAGAGAGGGGAGAATAAAAGGTGTGAAGGAGGAAAAGAGCAAATGACAAGAGAACAAAGGAAAGTTGAGACTTAAGGCAGCAGAAGAAAATGGTAGAGGGGAATAAAAGTGAAAGGAGCATAAGCAAGTTAGGGCAAAAAGAGAAAACAAGTAGGAAATTCCCCTTAAGTGTGTTTGTGTCTCCTGAGAGGGTCACAAATTGAAGAGATGAGTGACCTTGTGGTCATCTGTCAGCCCCTCTGACACTGCTGGAGGCAGGATATCTCTCCATGGAAAGAACACGCTAAAACATACACACTTTAACCCACAAACTGTTCGTTGTACAGTATACTGAAGAGAACATATGCACACTCCCACATTCTCACTCACACATTTACACAAACAAAAGGATGAAATAATTTGCCGCACAACACAAAATATGGGATGTGTGACAAGTCTGTTTTTACAATGAATAAACAAGATTGCCCCATATCACATCCTGAAGGCTTTCCCTGTACAGAATTGCTGGCATCAACTTTTCCATTTTCATCTGTGTCATATTCAGTCCCTAGGTTCTTATACATGCACACAATTACACACGACACTTATGTAAGAAAAAATGTGTTGTTCTCTTGATATTTTAAACTAAACATAGTGTGCAGTCTACCCAACAGCTTATTCCCAGACTATTTGCAAAAAAGCTGGACAAATTTTTTTAACACAAGGTTGACTCACTGGATATTTGGCAGCACTTAAAACCACATCTCAGGGCCCTCATCAGCATATAATTCATGAAAACCATCTGCCTGTAGTCATCATTCAAAATGTATGCAGAAAATTCCACAGTGTGAACAGTTTTCATGACTATTTTATAAATATTTTTAAAGAGGAAAAGGTCTCTTTGAAAACGTCTGCTTCATGTTCTCCAATGTAATTGCACTAGAAGTCACCTCAGCTTTTCAAACAGCACTGCACATTATCAAAGGGAATTACATTAGCTACAATTCTGAACATTTTTTCTGCTGTGATTACACTATATTTGCTCTCGGGGCATAAGGACAGTTCTTGTCACATTAAAAAAAAGAATTATTTAAGATCACTTAGACCTTTCACCTTTCACAGTGGGTGCCTTGCAATTATTTTAATGGGCACTGCAGATCATATGTTGTTATTAGCATAGAGAGGAAATTATCATCTTGGCTAAAGAAGTATCTGACCACTCATACTTTGTCTTATTATATCTTTTATTCTCATCTTGGATGGCAGAGCTGCAACAAGGAAAAGTCCATTACAAGAGGAAAATCTCACATAATGTAAGTGCTACATATGCTGCATGTCCTCTGTGAGAGGATCAGCTCCCACATTATATGGCTTCGAGGGGGCAAAATAAGTAAGATGACCACTGGAGAATTCAATAATGAATATACACAAATGTAAATAAAAGTACAGCATGCAAAAAAAACCAAAAAACAAATAAAAAAACCCTAGAAGTACTCCAAGAGCGCAAATCTCCGCCAGGGTCATGTTACCACTGCACCCGAAAACAATAGTATCATAGTCATTTTACTGCTATAAAGAGATTGTTTGGTCATGAAAAGTTTTCTTTAGCACTTGGAATCACATTGATATTACTATTAGTTCAAAAGTTATTCAAGAAAAACACATTTTCATGAAATGACATTTTTGTTCTGGATCCAACTCTATAACAAATGTGTTTTTGCACTCTGCTGAGTCAGCAGAGTTTCAGCAACAGTTTCCTGTCAGATGCAAGTCTGTAGCATTGTTGGCTAACTCACAGTAATGAATTTCTCATGAACCCTATATATTTCAACATTCTGGATCACGGCATCCAGAATGTTACTTGGGTCCTGAGTAAACTTCAGTATAGTATATTATATAGAGACCTTGTACTGTCATTTTAAATACAAACATTATAGCAAATATTTATTGACATAGAACCAAGTTTCTTGGAATTGCCCCTACCTTGCAATGATTTAAAAAACATAAGTAAATAATTTCCTCGATCTGGAACAAGAGCTAAATCACCTCCAAAATTCAATGGTTTATTTTTTGTACCACACAAAACAGGCTACTTGCCTATGCATTTCAAATTTCTGATAAATATTTTGAAGGTACCTAATTACAGACGTTTCGTAACTGCGGGGATTTGAAATATACTCATTATTCCAAAAGCTACAGAGAATGTTGTGTGTATACTAAAAAGCACACTGTGTTCGGATCACACACAAAAAATACATCTGATATAGATATAACTGAACAAGTCACTTTTCACAAATGCTTGGAAAAATGTAATTCAGGAAAAAGCAATTACTTTTGCATTGAAAAAAATTACAAAACAAAAAAGAGACAAATAAATAAAAAATATAATAATAGAAATCATGTCAGAATATATAACCGTTATGATCTAGGTAACATAGGGAGAAACATAAGCATCCCATCCATCCATCTTCTTAACTGCTTATACAATTGAGGGTGATCAGCTGGCTGCAACCTATCCCAACAGTCATAGGGCACGAGGGGGGGATACATACTGGACAGATCGCCAGTCTATTACAGGAAACCCAGGCATACTTTTGCTAAAAAATGGGTCTCAGGGAACAACACAAGGATCAAAGTACTGAATCACTATTCAGTATGGCAATGAATATTTACTTATATGTAATAGTTAACAAAAAATAAGTCAACAAAAGTTGCAAAGAGAAAAAACAAGCACATGAGTGTCAGGGTCGCTGATGTAAAAATAATTTCTAAAAAAACCCACACTGTCCAAAGGGGGAAAAAACAAAACTCTATAATCTACATAATCAATCAAAAATCACAATCCTAGGCACCTCAGCTAACCACAAAATACTAAATATAAAAAGGAGCTTGATGTGCAAATCCACTAACAACCAGACAGTATTTAGGTGTGATGATGAGGAATTCAAGGGTGTGGTAGAAAGCCCTGATGTACGTCAGGAGATAGAGCTCTACTCCAAAAAAGATGCGAAGTCAGGCCATGCAACAGCATGAAAAAAATAAGTTAGCAAGAAATCATCAAATACTTCGGTGTTAAATAATTTATTTTCATATCATCAGGAACATTGATACAGCAGAAATGCACAACTACAAAATGGGCTTTAAACAGACATGGTATAATGGCAATATTGTCTTAGGACAATATTTTTCATTTGCTTTTGTCTTTGGTCAATCAAACCTGCTCGGTAGAACCCATCTGTCCTCACTAACATTTTGCCCTCTTGCCAGTAATGTTCGCATTTCTCTCCACACCTGCTCGATTTTGCTTTCCTGCAGTGTATTTTCAGCATGTTTCCATCCTGCTTTCTGCACATGCTGTGGGCTGTGTTAGCTTTTTCTCTCACTTCCCACCCCTGAAAACCCTCTGTTGAGGTGGGACATACTGCAGCTTTTTTTTTTTTTTATCGTAATCCAGGGCGTTTATTGGGAAAACAGCACAGTGAGATGTTTGAATCCAATTCCGAAGCTGATGAAGGCAGTGGGAGAGAGCAGAGATGTCATCAGGAGAAGCCCCAGAGACTAGGTTCCAGTCCGACACGTCTTATTAAAATGTGGCAGCTGCCTGATGCAGCACTGTCTTTACATTTTAAATCTGGGAACCACAAAGGGACTCAAAATATTCTACCAGTCATGTTTAATACAGACCCAACAGATGTTGGCCCAGTTAGCATGCTGGGCGCCAAAAGTTTAAATACCATCATCTGATTCATTTGAGATGCTGCGAAAGGAAGACTAAACGCTGAACTAACCCGACTCCAGTTTGTGATGGCCTGATTATATATCTACAGTGTAGGAAAACAAATGAAAAGGTCTTGTTCATTTCTGTTTATTTCCCCCTTGTGTTTATTTGGACAAAAATATGCGAGTTAGCGACATTATCAGATAGAAAACAAAATGTTTATGTCTCACTTATGCAAGGTTTACATAAGTATTATTGTATTGCTGCTGAAACAAAACAGAAAAGCTACCAGCACTTTGAATAGTGGACGCCATGGAAGACCGAATGGAGGAAGTTGCTGAAGAATGGAGGGAGGGTCAAAAAAGTTAACAAGAAAATTGCAATGTCAGTGATGTAGTGGCTCATATGGCTCAAGATTCATCACAACTCACAGGTTACTGCAATGTGTGACCTACAGAAAGAAAGTGATGTTTTCTTGTCATTGGTTGATTGTACTGCACAAACGAATAAGAATTAAAATTCACTGAGAAGTCAAGGCCATATTAATCTGGCTCACCACCAAATGAAATGTATTTGAGTTCAAAAGTATTATGACTACATAATCAGTAGTAACCATGGCCACAAAAAGCATGAAAACATGTGAACTCATCAGCATGTCACAGTATTGACCATATTACTGGTGTTAGGAAGTGTTAGGAATAATGGTGATAGGAATCCTCTGACCACACCCTCCGAATATGGAAGTCAAGCAATCGGACCACTCCCTCCATGAGCATAACCAGCAAGATCATGATCATCACTGTCATACAGAATACGAGTAGCATGCAACCTGTGGCAATATGGTATTTCAAGGTATCATAGTGCTATTAGCAATAGGTCTAAGAAATAAGAATCACTGAAAATCTACCTCCATGATAAGAACAGCAATTGATACACTGCAAACAGGCCTACAAGTTTTCCAGTCATTAAAATGGGAAGTTATGCTATTTATGCTGGTGAACCAGGTTACTGCTCTATTATAGCACCTACACCTACACAATGGCTCTAGTTCTTGTCCGGCCCTAACCTCATTTATGTACAGACAGCAGAGAGGTGCAGGCAGATACTGATTTTATAAAAATTACAATCCAGACCAATGTGTGATGTACATTTGGAGTTGTGATCTTTGTGAAAATTAAGAAGTGTCAGTTAAATGACACTTACAACCTTGACCTTGAGTACAGTTTGGGTCAATACCCATTTATTAGGTGTGGAAACTTTACTAAAATCTGACCAAAAATGGACCAGGAGTACCAGCAATTTTTGTGAATTGTGGATGGATGGACCGACAGCTGGCAGACATTCACAATGGCATTAGCTCACTAGTATTTTGGCTGGATGAGCAAAAAAAAATAAGACTCATGGATGCCGCGAGGCAAGGAAAAATCCAAGTTTTTTGGATTTTTTTTAATTTAAAAAGTGGGACTTTTTAAGTGTGATACATCTCAGTATGTATACATGGCTGTTTGGAAATGGATTTCAGTACTTTGTTCAGGTAAATAAGAAAATTTCTCAGTTGCAGTAATCTACTGTGTGCTGCATTTAAATCATTGTTTTGATGTTTCAGCGGATTACTCATGTTGTGTGGGTTTGTGATCAAAACTCCAAACAAACAACTCAGTAAAACAGCTGCTGAATGCCATCACAGCAGGAGTTTTATCACAATAGTTTCTCAAACCTGGCATGCTAATTTGAGATAAAGACAAAACTCTGTAAACACATTACCTTGGAAACAAGCCCTTGGCAAAGCATTTTTTTGTTTGCTGCGATGCTGATGTTAATTTTCCACCGCTGCCTACAGGATTAGAAGTCAAGAAAACGCAAGGAGGAGTTGTGAAACAGCACTCACTGTTTTGAATCCAATTTCTACAATGAATGATTTTTGAGAAGCTTCTGGTAGATTGCTAGGAAAAGATAATCAGACTTTAGAGTTGGGCTTGTTACAGCGCTATCTAACAAATATATACGTAAGCATGAACATTACAGGCATTGGTCGAAAGATTTTTATACTATAAAAAACAAATAAATTGCCTTTATGTCCGTAGAGATAAACCCTGCAGTATTACTTGAATAGAAAGTTTATATCTGCTCCCTGTTCCCCTCTCTGCCCCTCTGTTCATTTTCCCATAACTCACTCACTACTTGTCCTAACTCCCTCCATCCATCTTTCCCTTTAACCTCTCCTCCCAAACTCTGTCACCTTTGCCACAGTCATTTTCCTGTTTCTCTTCAATTTTTTCGCCCAAGTTTTATGGTCCTTTTCTCGCTCATTCCTGTAGCATCTCTCGCTCTCTTTCTTTCTCTGCCTCCATCCCTCTGTCTCTCCCTCTCCCTCTCTGACCCAGAGGGCCATGTTTCGCTGAAATCCAATCCTCTCTCTTTTTTAAACCTGCTGTTCCATTTCACTCCCATTTTGTCACACTGCAGTGCACACACAATACCCGCTCCTCCCTCATTTCAACTCTCCTTTCTGTCTCCACAAACACACACACACCACACATGCACTCACATATTCATATACCCATATTAACAGACATTTGTGCAATGGCATAAACAAAATGGAAAAAGAGGGGGATACAGTAAGGCAAGTCTTAATTAAGCCATCAATCAAGTTTGATGCTTATGATTGGATTCACACACAAAGACACACACCTTCCAAACCTTACACCCTCCTTTGTAGCTCTGCGGCCATCCATCACAGCTTCGGTGACTCCGTTCAACCTCAACTCAGAACCAATCACACTGAGGTTAGGGACTAACTTACATGTGTGTGTATGTGTTTGAAAAAGAGAGTTGACACTGAAGTGCCTCATGCCTGTAAAGCCTGTTTCAGCAGAGCTGAGAGAAGTGGGAGACTGAGAGCTGTGATCTGTACTGTTCACTGTCAAATAGTTTTGACTACTAATGGTCTGTGATGAAGGGTCAGCACCACTCTGACAAACAACTATATGTCTCTCTAAAAATGACGGCAACAATTTAATTTTTTATTTTGAACAAATAAGTACATATAGTACATACAGTTAGGACAATGACTATATTAAAACATTCAGTCTTAAACATTTTATTATAATGCAGCATGTTGAGGCAGAATTTTAGTGATAGTGTTCCTTGAGATCCAAATAATATTAAATTTTTAATTTATCAAAGATATTATACCATTTCTTTTTGCTGTCTGAATGAAAACTAAACTAGCTCATTTTTCAATCAAGTTTCAGTGTTGTTGAGGAACACTGCAAAGGCAAGTCCTCTTGTTTTCTCACACTCCTGTCCTTTCCCTTGTACTCTATTATGCAAATGATAATGATATAAAATAAATGTGCTTTAAAATGTTTGGTCAATGAGCTAATACGCATGACAAGAAAATTACAGAGACCACATCAGAGCATGTTTTGGAGTGCTAATATTGTATCTTGTTTATTTGTGGCCCTGGTCAAATCTGCCTTTATTAGGGCCTACTATGCTCACAGAATCCTAAACCAGCCACACAAGCCAGTGTACTCATAGTGCCGGTCCCAAGTCCAGGTAAATGGTGAGGGTTGCATCAGGAAGGGCATCCGGCTTTGCCAAATCAAATATGCGGATTCATAACACGACTTCCATACCGGATCGGTCTTTTGATCGGGTTAACAACGACCGCCTCCAGTGCCATTAGCCAACAGGGTGCCGGAGGAAACTATGCTACTGTTGGCCAAAGCCCAAGGAGGGAGAGAGGGGGAAAGCGTGTTAGGAAGCAGAGAGAGAAAAGGAAAGGTATGAGGGTGGAGGTGAGAGTAGGGACTTTAAATGTAGGGACTATGACTGGCAAAGGGAGAGAGCTGGCTGATATGATGGAGAGAAGGAAGGTAGATATATTGTGTGTGCAAGAAACCAGGTGGAGGGGAAGCAAGGCTAGTAACACCGGAGGTGGATTCAAGGTAGGAAGAGTAATGGAATAGGTGTAATCTTGAAGCAAGAGTATGTGAAGAGTGTTCTGGAGGTGAAGAGAGTGTCAGACAGAATTGTGACTTTGAAGCTGGAAACTGAAGGTGTGATGCTGAACGTTGTTAGTACATATGCCCCACAAGTTGGATGCAAGTTAGAAGAGAGAGGAATTCTGGAGTAAGTTGGATGAAGTGGCAGAGTGTA
>VUQH01058885.1:2862-13550 GCA_015106775.1 Etroplus canarensis
GATAAGGCTTCAAACTTTCCTTTTTCATAAAGCTCATAGTTTGGCTGCCCGTCCCTGAGCCTGGTTCTGTTTGAGGTCTCTTCCTGTCAAAAGGGAGTTCTTCCTTCCCACAGTCGCCAAATGCTGCTCATAGACGATTGTCTTATTGTCGGGTTTTTTTCACTTTACTTTTGTTGTGAACTGGTGCTATAAAAATAAAATTGAATTAAATGGAAAAAGATCTCGTTTACAGCCTTGGATGACAAAAGCTTTGGCGTCTATAGATAATTTTCCCGATTCGTGACATGCTGTGTAAGGCCTAAGCTTTGCTGATTCGAGTCTCTGAACTTCTTGGCCATGTTTGTGGCGTCGGTGGCTTTTAGACCTTCTTATTTAAAAAAAGTCTCCACTTCAGTTTTGGCAAATGAGATTTTTGTATTTATTCATCTGCTGCTGAGTGCTAATTAGCAGACACGATGTACGGACAAAAGTATTGGACCATCTACCAACGTTCCATCTAAGCTGCGTGCTTGCATGTGCGCTGCATAGATTTGCTGTGCACGGAGGACACGGGAGCAGTGCGCAGTTACACAAGCGCAGAGCTTAGACAGAAAGTTGCCACCTACAGGAATTTTTATGACATTGCATTCTAAATCTATTGGCATTAATGCAACTGGTCCCCCTTTGGGGCTGTAACACTTTCCACTTTTCTAGGAAGGCTTTCTTCAAGATTTTGTTGTGAGTCTGTGTAATCTTTTATACATTAATTCAGAAGAGCATTTGTGAGTTCAAAGACTGATGATGGATGAGGCTCTGGTTCACAACCTCCGTTCTGGTTCAACCCAAAGCTGGTCCAGAGGATTGAGGTCAGGACCCTGTGCGGGCCATTCAAGTTCTTCCACACCAAACTCATCCAACCATGCCTTTATGGAGCTTACTTTGTGCACTGGGGCACAGTCCTGCGCTTCTTAAACTGTTCCCACAAAGTTAGAAGCATCCTCCTCCAACAAAATTTACTATTGGGAAAATGGAGTCAGGCAGGTAATGTTTTCGTAACATTCACCCGACCCAGACCCACTCATCAGACTGTCAGAGAGAAGTGGGATTTGTCACTCCACAACATTTCCACCGCTCCAGAGTCCAGTGGCGGGATGCTTTACACCACTCAATCCAACGCTGGGCATTGTGCTCGGTGATGCTTGCATGCACTTGCTTGGCCATGGAAACCCTTGGCATGAAGCTCCTGGTGCACGGTTTTTGTGCAGATGTTAAAGCCAGAGGAGGAGGTTTGGAGTTCTGCAGTTATTAAATCTGAGGACTTTTACACACCATGTGTTTCAGCAGCCAGCGGCCATGCTCTGCAGCTTTAGATGGTCTGCTTCCAGTCTGCAACAATACCGCTTACAGTTGATCATGGAACGTCCAAGGTGGAAGAAATTTCACAAACCTGTTTGCTGCAATGCTGACATTCATTTACAGCACCATGCTGGGATTCAGTGAGCTGAATTCAGTGATTAAGAGGCGTGGCCAATACTTTTGTCCAAACAGTGTATGTGTGTCGCTTCATCGTGCCCTTAATAAATACATCTTTCTATTTGTGGCTGTTAGCCCTAATTGATAATTTAGCTGTCCACCTCCTCATCTACTGCTGCTGTTGAGACTTAACATGGTACAGTCCAGAACCAATATGTGATGTCACAGTGGCCATGTCCGTTGTTTATATGCTTCCTGTAGTTTGTGAGAGGAAAATAAAGCACTGGATATATTTTTTCTGCATGTCAGTGTTTGTTCAGTCAGCACTGGCTCTGACTCGTCTTTATGTATCCAGAGTAAATAGTAGCAGAGGTTCCGTTTACTCGGCATTGAACGTGTTGCAGAAAGCCAGAGGCTCAGCGTCTTTGGGTTTATTATGCAAATATGCTCAAGGATTGATGCTACACCCTTACGGTAACACTTCCTCTTCTTGAAGTTTAATCTGTATGAAGCTATAAAAAAAAAATACCTCAAATAAGTTTGTGCTAATGTCAGAGACTTGCCTATTGCCACCTTGGTGAATAATGTGTCTATGTTGTGATTTACAGTCACGGGTAAAGCTAATATTACGTTGTGCGTTTGACCTCACAGAGGATTTTAAGCTTTCATTCAACATAATGAGATCAAATTGCTTAACTGCTGTCTTCTAAATGCTGGTAAGCAAACAGCTCTGGTGGCTTGCAGAGTTAAATTAAGAATGCTCACGCCACCGAATTTGGATTTTCACACGTGCGTGCTTTAGAGAGGATTGGTTTGCAGTTTGTTTTGAAACTTCAGGTTGTTGGTTAATTTCAAGGAGAGCAGTTCTGCTCATTTCCATCTCACCAGAGTAGCTTTGCATGATTCATGCATCAAAATCATCCTTGTTTTTATTATCCAGGTCTTTGGTGCAGCCCCTCAGTTCATCTTCTGTCTAAAAACGGCTCATTTAGCTCTGTCCCCGCCATCTTCTGATGGGATATCCTCTCTTATTAACATCTTACAGAGCCGAGATAGAAAATAACCTGAGATGTTGTCGGGGTTTGCTGTGGTGGTGGACCCAAGTGCAGAAAGACCGAGTGACAGGTTAAAACAGTCTCACTGACCACAGGAATGTGCAAGGTGGAACAAGTCCAGATACTGGGTCCAGGGAGTCCAGACTACGTTCACGCTGCAGGCAAAAGTGGCCCAAATCTGATTTTTTTATGAAAGTCTGAACAATGCAGATCGGATTCAGGCCACCGACTTAGGAACTAAGTACGAGTGGCAACCCTCTGTCCACTGCAGTACACACAGCCACAGTCATGGGGACGACGACTGACTTGACAGTTGTCTAGATGACGATCACGGACACCGCAGAAGGTCACCGCTGAAAAGCCAGGGTGTTCACAGAGTGCTGTATTTATGGAACGTTGACTTGAAGGGAAACGCAGGAACTTGGGAGGGCTTCACGAGGGACAGACTGAGGCTGGCGTCGGTGCATCAAGAACCGCGGCACTCAGACGTCATCGGAGCTAAAACCGTCGCATTCCCAGTGTCGTGTCTGGGCTAGAGGCCGGGCTGCTCAGTCGTCCACAGTCCTCTTTTCAGATAATGGTACAATTTTGCGTTTCATTTGGAAGTCGAGGTCCTAGAGTCTGGAGGAAGAGCAGAGAGGCGCAGAATCCAAGGTGTTTGAAGGCTGGTGTGATGTTTCCACAGTCTGCTGGTGTTTCCACTGTGTTCTGTCAAGTCAGCGCAGCTGTCTGCCAGGAGGCTTTAGAGCACTTCACGCTCCTATCTGCGGACAGCCTTAATGGAGATGCTGAGTCTCTCTTCCAGCACCTGCCCAAAAAAACTGCCCAGTGGTTTACCGACCGCGCTGCTACTGTGTTCGACTGACCGGCTGACTCATTTGACCCGGAATCTGCAGCATTGTCAAGCAGAAGCCGAGACAGCCGACCCAAAAAAATACAGACGAGCTGGAAGCTGCTATCGAGGCAACCCGGGCTTCAATACGTCCCCGGCCGTGCCGCAAGCTGATCGCCTCCGATGCGGCAATAGACGGCAACGGAGCCCTGACCGAGCTTTGGGCGCAGAAATGAAGACGCTTCTCAGGAGTTGGACATTTCTGTGTTGCAAATCCTTGCTTGCTTGATCTTGAGAAACATTCTAATAATACGAGATACTGGCTCGGAACAAGCTATGAGCCAAAACCATCGAAGATGAAAGGAAAAGACTTGAAACCGTTAAGATTTCTATGAAAGTCTGCTCTTTTGAATTAAATTCCAATTCTGAGCAAACTTACAAGTGCTCTGTTATTTATTCCTGCAATGACACTGAACACTTATGAAGCCTTCACCTTACCAAACACACTTCATACGCGTGGAAACGTCAGACAGGAGCTACAGAATAATGACAGAACTAAGCACACATGTATGTCTGGCTTCCTGCCGCTTCATTTGAGATGCAATCTGTTTTTCATGCATGCTCACCGTGCTGTGTGTGTGTGTGTGTGTGTGTGTGTGTGTGTGTTCTGTAATTAGGCCTTAGGTGATGAGACAGAACAGAAAGAAAAGAGCCCATCAACACTTGCAATATCCTCATCGGCCTTCTGCTGTCTCGACACAAAACATACACACACACACACACACACAGGCGAAAAATTAAATATTCACACTCTTGCTTATGAGCAAAGCCGCACACATCAGGGCTGCAGGATACTGACAGAAATTACTTATTTTCTGCTGAATATTACGTCTCAGAAATAAATGCCAGCCAATTTTCAGCAGCTACGTCAGCTGTCGTGGAACAAATACATTGAGAAAATAATATTTTGCATTGTCACTGCCAAAAGAAAAGATGCATCCATTATCCTAGCTAATAATAAGTATAGCAGTCACCATCGGTCATCATCATAATGACCTTTACGTTGAAGCTCTTCAGAATCGATGTAAATAAAAGCAATTATGAAATGTCTGTCTATGTGAGAGGTCTTTCACGAGGTCCTTACCAGAGGCGGGTCAAGTGAAGAAGCCTCCGGGTTTGCTTAGTTCAAGATTAAATCCGCAGAGTGGAACTAAATCAGGGGTTCTTTTCGGGTCACTGGGACTTCGATCAGAAATCACGTCCACAGGATGAAGGGAACACGAGATAAGAGGAGCGGAAGATTATGATTCGCTCAGTGGCTCACACAACTCGTGTTTCAATCTGTCCCAAAACAAGTCAGTCTACTGCAAGGAAGTCCTTTACGTGGAAAATTCAAATGTCCGCTCCTTTATTGGCTACTGCAGCTACTGTAAAAAATATCCTGTTACATAAAATTCCACAAGGTAACCTTAAGTTACTACTATAACCAAGCCAAAGTTTTCTAATGACTCCAGCGTGAAGTTAAGATTTTGAGGACACTGTGCTCGATTATCACCCGCTGAGACGCCAAGAGGATGTCCTGATTCCTCTAGCCTAAGAAAACAAGTGGATTTGGGTCAGCGGGAATTAGATAACGCCGCCGCGCCGTGTTCAGAACGGAGCGTAAGGACAGGTCACTCACTGGAGAAACAGCCGCCATCAGTCATCCTTCACGGTTTTCACAGATCAGTTCTGCCCTCACAGCTGCCGGTTCTCAGCAGGGCTGCAGGATGCCACGCTGCAGAGGCTCGGGACTGGCTTGTTAACGGCTCGCTAAAAGCCTCTATAAGCCTTGAAATTAGTGCGTGTCATTTAACCCACTGTGTGTTTTTGTGACGATTTGAGACTGAACCCAAGGAAGAAGTGTTTTACGGCACGTGAGATGTGACTCCGACGTTTTGGGCTTGCTGTTGAGCTGAATGTCGTGACCGGGACCGACGCTTAAATATCTACCCAAATAGTTTTTGACTGCATTTAAATAATCATTCTTTGTGTGTTTGTGATCAAAGGTTTCTGCCAGCTTATCTGCGTTTAGATTTTCTGCCCTCTCTGTCCCAGTGCGTCTTCACCCGGGATTTTTTTTACTAACTGTGAATCTTTCTTCGTTTTAGACTCGACAGATGCATCTCGCAAGCAATTAGTTTGCATTTTCACAAAGAACTTTAGGAATCGTATTTTAATCACCCAGTTAGTTTTACATCCATCTGCCACTTAATTAGGTATACCTTTTTAACTGCTTTGTAACACAAATACTGAATCAGCCAATCACGTGGAAGCAACTCAGTGCATGCAGGCATGTAGACATGGTCAAGATGACCCGCTGAAGTTCAAACTGAGCAGTCTGGATGGGGAAGAAAGGTGATTTAAGTGATCTTTGAACGCGGCGTGGTTGTTGGAGTATTTCCGAAACTGCCGATCTACTCAGATTTCTCCACACAACCATCTCTAGAGTTTCCGGGGCGTCCTCCGGGAGAAAATGCCTTGTTGATGCAGGAGGTCGGAGGAGAGCGGCCGGACGCGTTGCAACCGAGGCAGGCAGAAGAGCATCTCTGAATGCACAACAGCAGCAGAAGACCACAGCAGGTGCCACTCCCATCAGCCCAG
The DNA here is from genome assembly GCA_015106775.1 of Etroplus canarensis. NCBI lineage: Eukaryota > Metazoa > Chordata > Actinopteri > Cichliformes > Cichlidae > Etroplus > Etroplus canarensis. Next base: position 8,845 of record VUQH01058885.1, read on the forward strand.
AACGGGAAACTGAGACCGCGGTTCGCGTGCGCTCAGCAGAAGACTGGAAAAACGTCCGGTGGTTCTTCTGTGACCTTCAGATGGTAGGCTCGGAATTTGGTGTAAAGCATGGATCCATCCTGCGTGGTACCGGCAGGCCCGTGGTGATGTGTAACGGTGTGGGGGATATTTTCTTTACTGTATTCAGATAATGCTCGACGGTCACCGGGGCTCAATCCATCAGAGCAACTCTGGGATGTGGTATAACAGAGGATCGTCATTATGGATGTGAAACTGAACGAGCAGCACGAATGCGCTGTGTGCCGGTCATCGTACGCACACGCAGTCCCGCGTCTTTGCACACGTCAGTATGAACGTTTCAGCAGGGTTAAAGAGCAGTTATGCAGATCAGCTCCGCCCGCCTTTACCACAGTTTTCAGGGTCATAATTCACTGTTGGAGGGAAGAATATCATTAGGTTCAAACAGCAGCTCTGTAAAGCTCAGCTTCCCTCTGATGTGTGTGTGTGCATTTTACATCAAAGCCATAGAAGGCTATTAATAGGGCCGCTAATGGACTCTAATGGTAAATAGCCACATCAGCACTCAGGTTTTTGACGGTGTGGTGAATTTATAATGGAGGGAAGTGATAACAAAACTTAAGTACCCACTAACTCTCCAATAATTGCGGTTTAGGCCGGTGCAATATTCAGTTTTATTTTAACAGGAGGACAATCGTACATTCAATTCATGAAAGAACTCGTCTGAGTGCTAAACTCGCCTGCTGGTCAGAGCAAACCCATAATCGTCTCTTTTCTGCCCTCTGTAGGTAACGCCATCCAGGCCTTCGGGAATGGGACTGACGTCGGGGTGTGGCAGCCACTGTCCCCCGTCCAGACCACAACGTCCATCACCATCCCCTACCAAAGAAACCGTGAACACAACCCCAACACCATCGACAACGCCATCAACAGAAACCCCGGGATGTTCGATTTCTGTGGCAGCTTACAGGTGATTTTTTTTTTTTTTCGTTCCCTGTCCCCTTGGTCCGCAATGTCCAACGTTTTCACTGGATCTAACTTTTGAGAATCAACACTGCAGGGAAGCCACTCTTCTGAAGTCTGGCTTTTATCCAGCGGCTATGAAGGAGGCAGGGGAGGCTGACACCCTGCAGGGTCACCTTTCATCAAAAAAGTCAGAAGGCACGCCCGTTTCAGGTCAATTTGATGGCGAAAAAGAAACATAGCTACAGCTAGACACACCCAGAGGGCGCGAACCTCCGTCAAAGGCGTGAAGCCACTACCTGGATGCCCCCACACCTGGAAACAACTGTAACATAATAGTTTTACCCCCACAATGTGACCCCGCGCCTCGCACAGCAGCGTAATGTCAGTGATGAAGACTCTCCTGAATCAGCTCAGTCTGATGTCAAACGCAAGTCTGTAACTTACTGTACACATTTCACTGATCCAGAATGCTACCTGGGTCCTGAGCAAACACCACTGTGGTGCACCATAAGGAGGTGTTTCACTTTTTAGACAAAAATCATAGCACTTATTTATAAAGCTGGAACCAAATTTCTTAAACTTGCTCCCATACCGCAATAGCTAAAAATATTACAGTTTTTTAAAAAGAATCATTTACAAAAAACATCCTGGCTGCAGATCCTGATCCAGATTAACTCCAGAGTTTAAAGGTTTCAGATACGTCACCCCACGCCTCAGAAGCATTTCCTGATAATCTGGTTTGAAGTTTTTGCATCATACAAAAAAGAAAGAAAGAAAACCAGAAAAAAATTAAAAAAAAACCAAAAACAAAACCTGAATCTGGCTTGTGATTCAGATCATCTCCAAAATTTAAATAAAATAATATAATATAAAAAATAATATACTAAAATCGAGATAAATAAATCCTGTATCTGGATTGCAATCTGGATCATCTTAATATTTATTTATTTATTTGTTTATTTGTTTATGTATCTATCTTGTACCACTACCCACCCCTCAAAAGAAATTTCATGATAATCTGGTTTGAATTTTTGCATCATATTTTGCATCATGTTGCACAAAAAGAAAGAAAACCAGAAAGAAATGAAAAAAAAAACAAAACAGAAACAAACAAAACCTGAATCTGGCTTGCAATTCAGATCATCTCCAAAATTTAAATAAAATAAAAATTAAATTATAAAATAAAATATAATAAAATTCAGATAAAATAAAATAAATCTTCTTCTTCTTTCAGCTGCTCCCATTAGGGGTCGCCACAGCGGATCGTTGTTATGAATCCACATATTTGATTTGGCAAAGTTTTTGCACCGGATGCCCTTCCTGACCAGCCCTCCCCATTTACCCGGGCTTGGGACCGGCACTAGGAGCACACTGGCTTGTGGGCCCCTGTGGTTAGATAAATTAAAATAAATACTGTAACTTAAATCCTGTATCTGGATTGCAATCTGATCATTCCTTCCTTCCTTCCTTCCTTCCTTCCACTACCCACCCCTCAAAAGAAATCTCATCAAAGTCCGTTCGGAACAGTTTTGAGTGATATTAATCTTTTACAGACGTTCTGACGTTACCGCGTGTCTTTGGTGAACGTCACGGCTCCCTGTTTTCATGCTCTCACTTAGAACTCTGGGTTTCAGGCACGCCCCCTTTTGGTTTACAGCTCAGATTTTTTTCATCAGCCGTTAAAAAAATGACCAGATCAAACTGTAATGATAGAAACTTTAACAATATAAATCATATTTATATAATCCGGGGTGGTGCTTTCTCTTGGCTGTCTGCGCCTCATCTGTTATGGCTCCACGCCCCACCAGTGGGCCGACCCTACAGCTTGAGAACCCCTGACGTGGAGCGATGAGTTATGAATTATGAAATAACTGCAGCTCTGCTCGGCTTTAAGCACGTTTCTGTTCTCCAGCTGCTGCTGAAAAGCGGCTTTTTCTGGAGTTGGTGGAAGATTTTCTCCAGTGGGATGGGATTATCCACGTTTACCGTGATGTAGATTTGTGGGCGTGTCAGTTCGTCCACTGACACACTCCTGTCTGTGTGTGTGTGTGTGTGTGTGTGTGTGTGTTTACCTACACTCGCCCCGATGTGCCCTGTAAGGCTTTAAACCTGTCAGTTTCTCAGCTGGAGCAGCCACTCCTGCACCACAGGAACCACAGTTATCTGGCAGATGAAACTGAGGGATCAGTCCTGCACGCCGGTGATGGGCTCCTCCTGGGTCAGGGAGGAAATGAGGATTATACTGTGATTACCAGCAGAGCAATGACAGGGGCTCGGAGGGCCATTTCACATATAATGATACCGCAGCCCAGTGCAAACACAGTCAATTGCTAAAGTTACTGTTTACAGACACTTAGAGAAAATCTGCCCTCATCATCTCTTTTTGCACATAATCATAATTATAAATACAACTTTTTAATCAGTGTTATCTTTATTTGTGATGTGCCGGTTTCAGCAGTTTCTGTATGGAAGTGTTTCTATCTGCCACGCCTCCAGAAAGCCCCAGTGTGCGAATGTTAAAAAGTGCAGACTGCACCTTATCGAAAAGAATGACATCAGCTTTTTAACCCCTCCCACATTTTTTAACATATCACTAATTGATTTCTTTGCCACTTCGGAGGCGGCAGAGCAAGTGGTGGGCAAATTCACGTTTTGTGACGGTGTTAATTCTGAAGGTTTACTTCCACATCCAGCAGAAAGTAGGAACGTTGTCGCTCGCTGGGTGACACGTTCCTGGCCACCGGGACACATTCTGAGTATAGCATTGTCTCTCCTTTTAGCTCCTCGCTGTCTTGTGAGGGAAATGACCGGCTCTTTAGCTGTTAAAGGCAGGTTGCAGTTTGGTGCCAAGGTTATTGTAGCTTTTACTGCTGCTTTTTCCTGGGAACTGGTTTGATGGGAGCAGTAAGAGTGAAACAGAGGGCTGTAAAGCCTGACAGAAGCCAGCCAGATATCTAAGATACAAACTGTACAGTCGTATCATGTTTGTTGGCTTTGTCATTTGAAATTTTCCCATGTCCCAGCATATCTCCACTGTCATAAGGGGGGAGATTTGCTAATAATCACAGGGCTCACACAGTCAGGCCTGTTTAGAATCACCATTTAACCTAATGTTCATGTCTTTTATGTATAAATACTAATTTGTACAGATTTAAAACCGAAGCTGCAGCATCCGCCTGAAGCCAGAAAATCACTTATATTAATCCTCTGATGTCATCATAGGTGAAGATCCTAATCATAACTCTAACCTTAGGCAATCAGAATACATAATTTTCTAATTGTATTATATTGTTCCCCTAAGTTTTGGCAATCAGGGAACCATGACTACTCTCTTCTTCTTCTTTCGGCTGCTCCCGTTAGGGGTCGCCACAGCGGATCATCTGCCTCCATCTCATCCTATCCCTTGCATCCTCTTTCCTCACACCAACCCTCTGCATGTCCTCCTTCACTACATCCATCAATCTTCTCTGTGGTCTTCCTCTTCTCCTCCTGCCTGGCAGCTCCATCCTCAACATCCTTTGTCCAATATATCCACTATCCCTCCTCTGAACATGTCCAAACCATCTCAGCCTTGCCTCTCTGACTTTGTCTCCAAGCTTCTCAACATGAGCTGTCCCTCTGATGTACTCATTTCTAATCCTGTCCATCCTGGTCACTCCCAGGGAAAATCTCAACATCTTCAGTTCTGCCACCTCCAGCTCTGCCTCCTGTCTTTTTGTCAG
>VUQH01058886.1:0-10834 GCA_015106775.1 Etroplus canarensis
CAGGACAACGGAGGCTTTCGGGAGCGTTTGCAGAAGAGGCAGAAGTGTTAAGGAAAGGCGGGATGTCCGTACGACAATGCAGACAAGTTGCCGAAGGCGTCAGGAAGTTCATTTCCGCGTCCAAATTTTGGTCTTGACTGAAATTTCAACGCAGAAATTTTTCCCTCTCCTGAAGGTGCAGAAACACCGGGAAGTGTTTAGGAATAATAAAGACAGTGAAAGGAATCTTTCAAGAATATGCGGAGGGGTTGCTGAATGGATGCGGATTTACTAAATTTGCATTCCGCGTCTTGTCCGCACTCTAGTGGACCCTAGGTTTAGTGGGAGAAGCCAAAAGAAGAAGAAGTATTTTAAAGAGAAGAGCACTAGCAGCACTGAATCATGTGCAATCAAACTTTTCCTCTGATGTTCCATGCTGTGATTAGATGAAGCTATTTCAATGTTTGAACAGACTAGTTGTGAGATGTCTGCTGAGGAGAGCTGTGCCAATGGCCATCATTTTTTCTTGCCAGCACTCTTGGCATGTTTGCTGAGCTGCTCAGCGGAAGCAGAGGTGGGGGTTGTTTCTTCTACAACTGTCGACTGGGCCTCCTCCAGAGCTTGTTTCTCTTTTTATTTCTGTTTGACACACGCCAGATGATGGCTACTAAATGCTTCGCAGGCATCACATAATTTCTTACAACGCTGCCACAAGGCTGCCTGGAGACAAGAAAGAGGCAAAGAGAAAGAACTTAGAGAATTATGTCTAACCAGAGGGAAAGGCAACTGATTCTGTTTTACTTTGATAGTCACAGTGGCTCATTTTTGCAGTTTGCAGTCTAATTTCAGTCATTACATACTACTGTCTCTATCACTGACCTGCATGTTCTCATACGTCTCCAGCTGATGTCTCATTAGCTCCTTCTGGTTGAACACGTCCTCTTTACTGTGTTCCAATAAATTCTCTCGGATCAACCGATAAGTCTGGATCTTTTCAAAGTGCTCCCTCTGCTGGACCTCTTCTACGTGTGAGTCCATCAGCACTGGGGCATCCTTTTGGCATCTACATGTACGCACAAGAATGTATACAATGCAGTGGCATTGTTGTTACTTGAACTTACACCTTCTACACCTTTTCAATAACTGTGTCTAACCAGAATGAAAAGGGATAATATGGTAATACTGGATACTTGTTTTTTCATAACAATATACTTAAGATATTTTCAAGCAGATAAAACATAGTGCTGTTGCATGCATTCTATCTGTTATGAAGGGAATTTTTTTTGGATTAGATATTAAAAAAATATTGTCTTCTCATACATTACTGTAAATCTATAGTTTAATTTGCTGTTTTATCCTGTCTCACAAAACAGCAAAGTTTACTGTCTGTTTTGAGAGATAGGAAAATGGAGGATGCTGGCACGGCCAGGAGAAATAAGAATAAAAATATGGTAGACAAATGCAAAAGTTCCATGCCCTATCTGAGATGTCTTATTGAGATTCAGGTATAGGCATTATATTGGCATGTTATTCTGTTACGAACTGATTCCGTAGCTAAAACAGAATTTTGTGCAGGAACAGAAAAGTGACAAAACAGAGAAAGGAGACGAGTAGTGAATGAGTGAGGGATTTAGCTGGTCAACACATGTCTGCTAGTAGAAAAAAATGATTAGGAGCAGCCATATGAAGAAAACAGACATTGAGAAACTTAAGGAAGGAGAGTGCTAAATGTAATTGTCTATTTCCTATTAGCTGACCTCAATGAAAAGGGTTAAGGTTAGGATGAAGTTTATCAGTCTGTTAATGTTCAGCCTTTTCATTGTGTTTAACAATGTGTGCAGAATCTACAAAGATGGCTGGCATGCGTGCATGCACACAGATGTGAATCTTTGATGTGCCTGGTGGTACACTTTTTTGGGACAGAACCGTATTAAAGACTAATCAGATACCCTTCAATAGACTTAAATCTCTCTCTCGCTTTGCTCAGATTGCAGGCCACAGTGTCAGCAGCCAGTGGGAGCCGGACAGACACACATGTTGGCACACATGCACACACACTTACAGCAGGAAAGGATGGAGAGGTGATGGGAGAGGGGCACATCTCATTGGAGCAACGAGCTCGTTGGGGCCCTGAAATAGCTCTCTAATTAAAAGACCCAAATATCATCTCATTTATCCTTGAGAGGGATGGACAGAGGGAGAGATGGAGGGAGAGAACAAGAGATGGTGTCAGGGAAAGTAATGGGAGACCCAGGGGGAACTGTGGAGGGGGATTCTTTCTTTTAAAAATCTTACTCTGACAAACACACAGAGACACACACACCCATTGGCTAGTCTGCTGACTTAGCCATTGGGCCGCAATGTTCAGTTTTGGGGGGGCTTCTGGAGAAGCCAGCGGATATCCAGAACAAGATTTCTCATTCTCTGGACTTGTCATTGTTTATTTTGTTAAAACTGATCATAAAAAGCTAAACTTTGAGCGTGGAATGCTTGTTGGTGCTAGACAGGCTGGTCCGAATATTTCAGAAACTGCTTATCCGCTGAGATTTTTACACACAGTTCTCTGAGTGAAAATGCCTTGTTGATACCAGAGGTCAGGGGAGAAATGGTGAGATTGCTTCACGCTGATAGGAAGGCAACAGTAACTCAAATAACCACTCTTTACAAAAGAGGTATGCAGAAGAGCATCTCTGAATGCACAACACATTGAATCCTGAAGTAGATGGGCTACAGAAGCAGAAGACCACAACTGGTGCCACTCCTGTCAGTTAAAAACAAGAAACCAAGGCTACAATTTGCACGGGCTCACCAAAACCTAAAAAATAAAAGATTTTTTTGGTTTCTGCTACAACATTTGGATGGTAGGGTCAGAATTTGGTGTAAACAACATGAAAGCATGGATTAATCCCGTCTTGGATCAAAGGGTTCAAGCTGCTGGTGGTGTAATGGTGTGGAGGATATTTTCTTTGAGCACTTTTGGGCCCCTGGTACCAATTGAGCATTGCTTAAGTATTCTTGCTGACCATGTCCATCCCTCTATGACCACAGTGTGCCTATTTTCTGATGGCTGTTTCCAACAGGATAATGCATCATGCTCAAATCCTCTCAAAGTGGTTTCTTGAACATGACAATGAAGTGACTGTACTCAAATGGCCTCCACACTGACCAGATCTTAATCCAACTGAGCACCTTTGGGGTATGGTGGAATGAAAGAGTCACATCATGGATAGGTAGCCAACAAATCTGCAGAGACTGTGTGATGCTGTCATGTCAATATGGACCAAAATCTCTTAAGGAATGTTTCCAGCACTTCACTGAATTTGTGCCATGAAAAAATAAGGCAGTTCTGAAGGGATCCATTTCCACACTGCTGTCCTCTGGATTCCTTGCATTGCCCTTTCAGGCCATGTTAAGTATACTTTATAACACCGCTGTTCATACTGTGCTAATAGGAGCAAAGATCATAAACACAGTAAATTACTAGTAATGTTCTGCACATACTGTATGAACCAATTTGCCACTGAAAACAAGGATGCCAACATACTCACCAACAAGTACAAAAAATTGCCCTAATGCCATAAATCCTTGCAGCTAAGTCTTAATTCAGACCCAGAAAACTACATTAGGTAACTAGACCTAGCCACAGGACTTCAACAAGGAACAAATGCTTTAAAATACAATGAGATGATGTATCTTTCTTTGTTGGTTGTGTGATATTTTCCATCACTGTCCTCTCAACTTGTATGTTGGGACAAGGTAAACAGCCAAATAGATGGTAAAAAAGTAGCAGTAGAGAACCTGGTCAAGTGACTATAGTCCATGTGAGGGCAGAAGCAGAGGGCGTCAGTCAACTTTTGATTGAATGGACTAAGAGAGAGGTCTGGATCAGATCTGGATGCAGCTGTAAAAGAGCAAGACAACCTCTCATTACCGCACTGTATGTAAAGTAAAGGAAAACAAAAAGTGTTTACACATAAATATGCATATTTATAAAGTATATTACCAGGGTCTCCGCTTTCATCTATAGTAGCATCAGAATTTGCTTTCTGCTGGACTTGGTTAAGAAATTGGTTGCGAGACTGGATAGCCTAAAAACACAGTAAACCATTCTGTCTGTAGTGTATGTCTGAGTATAGACGAAACCAGCAAATAAAAGGAACTCAGTTTTGCTACAAAAAAAACATTTTCGAAATCCTACATTTTATATTCCAACAGAAGATAAAAAATATATTGGATTATAAGGACTTCTGGGTTACCTTGGCAGAGCGCCCTGGTTCAACCATTTCCCAGGCTTTTTTGAGGGCTTTAATCTGGTCTATTCTTTCCGTGTCCCGCTTCACCTCAGTGCCCTCTGTTTTGCTGTTGTCTATGACAACACGAAGCATCCAGTTTGGTTTAGTTAGGTCGAGGCTCTGCATAAACGTTCACAAACAGAATGCAGAGACAAAAAAATAAAGCACTTGCTCTGACACACCATCATTAGAGCTGAACTTTGGTGTGCTACACCACACTATGTGTATTTCAATAAGCAGCTATTGTGTCTTGTCTGAAAGATAGTTTTTGTTTATTTAGAGTTCACTACGTGTTTTTTCTCAGCTAAAGTTATGCTTGCCAACAAATTTAAAATGAAAATAGATGGAGACCAGTATTATATAAACCTGCAAATGTCAATGCGCTTAGGGTTTAATATCTAGTGCAGCTGAGAACAAAAAAGCTGTTATTACATAGATCAGAGATTTATTCAGCAGCTGCTAAACCAAGACTATTATTTTGAGAATTAAAGACCACCAGATTATACTACATGTTAAGTGTATCTTATGCAATCTGTGTAAATGCAAGTCAAACTGGCAGAGACTTGGTTCATGCCAATCTGCATTAACTGGCATTTCATATTTGGCTGAACATCTTTTAAAAGAAGTGTATCCTATACCCAAATGCCTCCATCCTGTACTGAAAAAAATACAGTTTTTTCTGTTTTTTCTGAGTCTTACATGACATGTATCTTAGCATCTTCTCTTAACATAGGTTACTGTTAAAAATCCACTTAGATAAGCACGTATACATTTATATAATGCCATGTGAAAAAGACAGTTTTCACAGGACTCTGCAGTTGACTTAAGAGGGTAAGTAGCAGCCAGGTGCTGATGCTCAAATGCACTTGATTAATTGATCATCAGCCAGTGTGACCACTTCTATAAAAACAGAAGTTTTGGTATTTTGCTAGTCTGGCATTCAGATTTTTGTTATCACAATGCCACAATCTTCCAAGTAGTGGCGGTCCCAGCAAACTGACCATAAGGGTGGACTGTGCAATGGCCTTTGGACAGATATGGAGATGTTTGGCCATAATGTGTAGAGCCACATTGATGGTGAAGACCAAATACAGCATATCAGCACAAAAATCTCAAAAAAAAAGAAAAGACTCAAGGTGTTGCAACAGCCCAGTAAAAGTCTAGAGCTAACCCTGAATTAAATCCCAAAATTCCTCCACAGCAATGTGAGAAACTGATGAAGTCATAGAGAAAACAATTACTTTAAGTTATTGCTGCTAAAGGTGGTTCAACATGCTATTGAATAATGGGGTGTACTTAGTTTTTCACAAGACTACACAGAGTTCTGTGAAAACTTTCTTTTTTACATGACTGAAACACACATGTATATTTCTAGACCTAATTTGCAGATGCTATACTTGCAGACATTTTATGTTATAATACATTACCATTTCCGGTGTGGCAGTTGACTTCCCCTTACGGCTGGTTTTGGTTGTATTAGACTTGCGCCCATCACGACTTGGTGTGCTAGAGGTTGATGAGCGTTTTACATCCTCAAGCTTGTTTACTACATTATGAAGCAGAGATTAAGAAGATTAACATTTTCAAGTGTTGCCTAAAAACTCTGCTGTGCACTTACCTTTATAAATAAAGTCAGTATGGTGGTTAATTTTACATTATAGAAAAACATAGCTATTTTAACTAACTTATCTGTTGTTCTTAACAGAAAAACACTAATATTTTAGATATTTTTGATCACTTTTTTGTAACATAAAAGGCTAAAAGATTTCTCAAACAAGTAAAGCTCATCAGAAGTGGTATCCCTGGACAAACAGTGCATCTGTTGTGTCACTACCTGTGTGCTAGATGGCACTGTTGCACTTTAAAGCTAAATCAGACTCAATCCCCAGCTTAGATGAAGCATTAACTATGAGTCTCACTTCTCTGACACAGAGGTGTAATAATCCATCATTTAGCTGACACCCTGCCATTCTGCCTGAAGAGCTTTGGTGAATGTGCAGTAACTTACTCTTATCTCAAGTCATGAAAACATTCAGTGGTAAAACTGGATCTAAATATCAACCTGTGTTGTTGTAATTCAGGCCGAACTGTGTGCTGAAACCGATTTCAGTTAGATATGCTTGAAGAAGGTGTATCAAAAAATGGTGTAAGTAAAATGTGTTCTCATGGTAACATTGTAAAAAAAAGCCTCAGAGACTGACTCCTTTAACAGCAAATACTGAAATTTAAAGAAAATATGTGAAGATGTGCATGCATGAAACATATGTAGTACAGTTTTTTGACTGCAGTTTGTTAAACAGCTTGTTAAAGAGGTTTTGGAGCTTGGCATGGCATGTAGTTTGCGTGTATTCATGTAGCATGAAGGGAGCATGATCAAGGGCAGAGCCTCACCACTGAGACAGAGTTAAACTGGGTGAAATTAAATCATTTTCCTGCTGAGATATTTCCCAGGGCACCAGGGGGCAAGAGCCAGCTTCATTTGACATCCCGCTGACCCATTTTCATAAGCTTAGGGAAAACGGAAGGTTTTTGTGGATACTTGCTGATACGTGAGCATATACTGGCAAAAAAACTTATCCTCACATACATCTATAAAAGGAAAACCACATGCAAACTGAAAGATAGACATTGTATATCTAGCTATTTTTATATCTATGTCAAATGACGTTCATTTTACACATGGCATGCACACACAAGTCACCTGTAGATTTCATGTTTCACTGAATGGCAAAGCAACAAAGAAAAGACAATGAGACTTCAAAGATGAAAGACTGAATTTTCTCTTCAGGCTTTAATGCACACTCTCCCCATACAGCACGCCGTTCAAATCCACATCCACAGATGTTTCAATTTTTTTAAGATGCTTCAACAAATTTCAAAGCCCTGATTTTTCAATTGATCCAATTTGTACAGCATGATTAAAGGCAGAGAAGCAGAGCTGGTGGCAGAGGACAGGATTATTGCCTCAGCCAGCGACCACTGGGCATGAGAAATCACACACTGTGATCTGCAAAAGCAGCTGCATTCATTTGGCTTTCATTAGACTTGTGATTATAGGCCCGTGGCAAGTGGAAGCAAAGAATAAACTGTGTCTGCCTTGGCCCCTGACACTGCCTACTGAGTATCACCCACATTTCACACTGAGCACGAAATAAACTGTGCAAAACAAACATGAAGGGCTTAGCAGAAAATCCATTCAGAACCATGGGCTCAAATGCAGACAAAGTTTTGATTACAATAATAAAAATAACACTGCTTTATACTCTATTACAGGCATATTTGGGGATATGTTCAGATAAAGATTCATGGAACTCTACTCATTATTTAAAAACATGTGCATGTTTTTAAGAAAACAGTGGCATTCTTTCCTGCCTATTTCCTGGGTTTAAGGTTTGATGTGGTACTTGTGAATGTCTTAAGTATGTACCTCTTGTCTCAGTGCTCTCCAAGTCCTTGAGTGAATTGGCAAAAGCCAACTGAGATTCATCCAAATTCCAGGTCCTGTAAAGCACCTCTGCCTGCACCACATACTTGTGATCCTGTAAAACATGAACAGTATGTTATACCGATACTACAAAAAATGCATATACAGCACAATTGATGAATACAGCATACAAAACTATACACTTATAATTTAAATTACTTCATAATATACTGTAAACATGCATATCTAAAGTGTTGATGAATGAGGAAGATAAAACGACCCAAAAGAAGAATAACCCACTAAGTCTTTGCTGTTGTGGTAAACATGTGCTTTGTGGTAAAGCACATGTTTATCACAAAGGGAGAGTGAAGGCAGAGGGCTAGTTAGCCAAGATTTTGTCATGGTAAATAACTCCCACATCCATCACAAAGACCAGAAGGACAGATTTTAGACAAAATTCCAAGGAGAAACTTAGGCTAAGAATTAAAAAATAGTAATGTATATATTCATTTTGGTGATTTTTTTCCTCTTTGATATATCTTTGAGTTCCTGACTGATTGTAGTCTTCACAATTATTCCACCATTACTAAGGTCCCGGGCTCGATTCCAGGTAGGGACACAAGCCCCTCCCACCATGGAGGGTTGCATCATGAAGGGCATCTGGCATAAAACCTCTGTCGAATTACCAATGTGGATTATTCTGCTGAGGTGACCCCTTGGTGGAGAATACAAGGGAGCAGCCGAAGGTACATATATATATATAGTGGGTTTTATGTGTGTGTGTGTGTGTGTGTGTGTGTGTGTGTATATATATACACATACACACACACACACACACACACACTGACCGCCTATATGTCAGTTGTCTGGCCGTGTGGTAAACAATGGTGCCTTAATCACTCAGCTTGAATCAATAGCTGCAGTCAATGTGATCTGATCTGATCTGTCTCAGTACTACTGACTCACTACTACTGTTCCTGTGACACTTTGTAAAAGAGAGATTCAGGTTTAAAAAAGGATTTAAAACACATGCAGGGCAGAACCAAAGCAAACTTCTTAGTAGGTCTGTTGTAGGTTTAATTCCCTGCTTTTATCTAAACATTAACTGTACTTATTTGTGAGAATTTGCCGAGAAAACACAAAAGTGATAGTGATTCACCCAGTGCATCACTGGAATTAACAAGTCACTGCAGAAGAAAAAACTAAATAAAATAAACCTTTGTTCATTTTCCTGGCAATCTTGTGTGATTGTGTATGTGAATGTGTGATGGTATGCAACTATAGCATATGGTCTGGCAACCTTCAAACTATGACAACAGGTCTGTTAGATAGGGGGTCCTCAGACATTGCAGTGAGTCATAAATCATGCACAAATCACCGCTCCCTGACAAGCACTGATAAGTCACGCAGTAACAACAAAACCACCCCTCCAGTTTCTGCTGCTCTCCTCTTCTTGTCAAATTTTGTCTCTGAAAATGTGAGTGTGGGTGAGTGTAAATTTCCGTGTGTGTGTATGTGCTTACAGGCGTAATCTGGCAAAAAAAAAAATTATATCAACAGGCAGCAAGCACGTGGGTGAGAAAGACAGTGAGGGAAAGTGAGATGCCCATGAAAGTGAGAATAGTTAAGTGTTTGAGCAACAGCAGATACCACGCAGACAGTTGTCAGTGATACCATAGTCTCTGTGGGAGGCTGGTACTGGTCAGAAGAGGAGTTTGATTTTTTATCTGTACTGTCTTCCTCATCTCTTTCCTGGAGAGTGTTCTGGGTGGGAGATCTCTTCTGTTTCTTCTCCTCTGTGCAACTGAAATCTTTAACAGAAAGTGTAATATATTAATACTAATAAAGACAAGAATAATTAATAGTCTATACTAGTAAATATTTTCTAACCACTCCAGGATCTGGTCTAAATATAGGTAGGAAGTACAAACTAACTGAAGCATATTTTCTTAATATTATTTTAACATTTTAGTAGTCTGAATAACAGATACACTTCCAGTGTAATAGGTAGACTGTCCATGCATTCTCTAATGTTTCAAGGGTGCATTTGTGCCGTGATACTGGTTTTTTGAAATGCACTTTCCAACGGTTTTTAATTTGATTAAGAATGGGCCAGTCTCATTTGAAATACAGCAGCAGACTTTTCACTTTGTCCATAAATTGGTGAGAGAGAACAGAAAACGTAACATATAAAATGTTTTCTGCAAAACAAAACTAATGGTCACAAGATCTGTAGGAAAGATCAGAACATCAATGATGATGATTATCATCATGATTCATCACAATTCACAGATTATTGTAATGTATGAAGTACAGAAAGAAAGTTTTCTTGCCATTGATTGGCTGTACTGCACAAACTATGCACCCATCCATCTTGTTCACCACCAAGTCAATGTGTTTGAGTTCAGGAGTATCATGACTACATGGTCAGTAGTAACCATGACCATAAAAAGCATGAAAACATGTGAACATATCAGCATGTGATAGCATTGATCTGATACTGATGTTAGTAAAATGGTGATAGAAAGGCCCCGACTATGCCTTCCTATAAGTTTTTGATCATTACCATCTAACAGGACGTCTAAAATCAAAGAACCATCAAACGCCTGCCAGCATGATTGGAATAGTGAATATATGAAAAGTAGACAGTTTTCCTCTCATAACAATGAGAAGTTATGCCAATCATGTAAGCTAACCATATTATTGCCCTATTAATGCCTGCCAGGATTCGATGCTACACCTTCACCACGCTCCCAGTACTTGACCACCCCAACCTATCTTAAGACATTATTACACCTTAAATAAAACTTTAGGTATGATGGCATTTATATATGGATGGCAGAGGGGCACACACAGACACTCATTTTATGAACATTCCAATCAGACCAATACTCTTAGGAAAAGTGCCCACAAATATGAATTTGATCTTTGGGTGAATACCCATTATGCAAACGTTGTGTGCAAATTTTATTAAACTGTAACCAATGCTATGGGCGAAGTAGCGATTCTAGTGAATTTTGGACAGACGGGCAACAGACGCCTCACTACGGCATTAGTTCTTACTCTGTGAAGAGACTGGGACATATTCGTGTCCTGTCTTGTTTCGGTGTAAGGGACTGTTTTTCTGTATTTCTGGACC
>VUQH01058887.1:0-11124 GCA_015106775.1 Etroplus canarensis
CCCCCCCCCCCCCCCCCCCCCCCACACACACACACACACACACACACACACACACACACACACACACAAATTGGACCAGAGTACTCTGTAGGTTAATTTATTTAATTCAATCGTCTACATGTTGTAGCCTTTTATTGCCACCAGGGGGCGGTGTCACAAACGGGCAATCTCGCTGGTCCTTCAGCTAGCCCTGGCAAAAACGGGGGTCAAAGCATACAAAGAGCTGAAGTGAAAGCGAGCATTTAAAACCGTGACCACTGAAACCACCATTTATTTATTCATTTATTTTTCCCTCATGATTTTTTTAAACTTTGATGCTTCTCCCTGTACGCCAGGGAGTCCGCTGTTGCCCTCCTCCTGTCCCAGCCTGTTTTTCAAATAATCGGCACTCGACCTCACGGCAGCACCTATGCGTCGGTTGCGTTCCCCTCTCTGCTTTGGCAAATATCAGCGCAGACGGACACAACCGCCGTACCATAAATCCAGCGTCATTCTTACAGTGCCCACCAGGATGAGAGTCTGGATAGGAGCACAACGTAGTATATTTACTTATGTAGTTTATTGAAGTACAGGTTTTACATGCTTGTTCTTTGAGTATTTCTGTGTCACACTGCAAAATTTGTGCTTCCCATACCATGCACTTTGAAGCTTTAGTTACTTATTGTTTTGGAGATAAATCGCGTTATTATAGATCAAGCCATCCCACAAGTGTACCTTCAGCTGCTCCCTTGTATTCTCCCCGAGGGCTCCGGCTTTGGTAATTTGGTAGGGATTTTACGCCAGATGCCCTTCCTGATGCAACTCTCCATGGTGAGAGGGGCTTGCGTCCCCACCTGGAATCAAACCAGGGACCTTTTGCTCGTAAGGCGAATGTGTAAACCGCTGCACAAGAGTGACACACTCAGCAGTATATATAAGTAGTTAGAATAATGAACAGCTGCAGCATAATTTGATACTTTAGATATATTTTGGTCATATCACTATTGTACTGTTAAGCTACTGAAGCCGGATTATAACTTTTACTGAAGTAAAAAGTCTAAATTTTTTCCACTTTGCGCAACATTAAACATTTGTTACATGTGTTTAAACTCTTCTTTCACCACTTATGTAGCAACCTGTGATAAGACGCAGGGCTACCTACGAGTCTGAAAATTGCGTCCTGTGTTTACTGTGCCAGTGTTGAACACAAATTTTATTTCTCATTAAATGATCTGATTTCCTGTCTCCAAACATCAGAATTTGATCATCCTGACATAAGAAGTAAAACAAAATCAGTTTTAATGCTCTCTTCTGTTCTCCCCCCCCTCGCATTGGTACCGCGTACTGTACCAAGGTTACTTATTTTTGCTTTGGTACTTCAGCTGCACCATGACCACTGGCATCATTATTTTCTTTTGTCATGCGTTCACACAGCTTTCCTGAGGGCTTCATGTTTAATAGGACATCATGTTTACGCTCGTTTCACAAGAAAACAGTGATCTGACCTTTTACCAGCCTTTCATATTCTGTGACTCGGCCCTTTAAAGGAAATAGAGCATAGGCTGTGGGATGTATATGTTGTGTAACCGAACAGTCTGCAGAAATGTGTAAAATCACATATTTTCAGTTACATGCACACGGAACTTGAGTTTTCATAGGTGCCATTTCATGTTTCCATGGATACCTTGTTGGAAAGTTTTACTTGTTTCATTTAAAACTACACTTTTCCTTTTATCACCTTCGCTGGGCAAATGGCACCTTTAGTTTAATCAGGGTCCTGCCTCGTGATCATGAAGCCTTTTTAAAACTTGATATCTGAGCCTCAGAGGACACACAAGTCTGGAGCTTAACTCCTTTCAGAGCGCGTTTAGTTTTCACACGTTTCCACTCTCCATTTACCGCTGACTAATGGCTAAATTTATACAGTAAGCAGAAATAAACAGTTGCAAATTGCAATAGAATCTCCCACTCCACGAAGCGTATTTATGATCGTCTAGTGTCAAGTTTCAGGTTGCTAAGCATGGGTTTAATTCTGCTTAGATGGTACCAAAGAGGGTTCCTTCAGCAGTTTCAAAGAGCAAAAGAATAAAGCTTGAATTAATGTTAAAATGTGCTAATTATAGATGCTCTGTTTTTATATATAGTTTTACTGCATGGAAGAGTGCAGTCAGACCCAGGTTTTGGAACACACAGTGCATTCGTAGTGCTTTACCAAATATTTCCTGTGATCCAGTTTTTGCTTTTTGACAGTTTATGTCAAACCACCTTTTTTATATGACGATGTTTCAGGCAGTTGGAGTCCATCTTCAGTCAAAGTGATCGCTAAACATGCAACGGCAATCCTAAATTTGGGTTTTTCAAATATGCAGATGCCCTGAATCTATCTGGGTGATTGGCAATCACTGATAAATTAGATGAAAGAGCTGGGAAGGCACACCTCTCCTATTTTTTCAATATTCCCATTGCACGCTGGGTGCATATCAACAAATATTTGATGCCCTCTAATGATGAAGCGTCTGAGCAGTGATTACTGTGAAGACTTCTGTAAACCAGGGTGCAGCAAAAGTAAAGGGTAAATCAGGCTTGTGTTGAAGGTCTGAGAGTGTTTGAGAAGTCAGAGTAGATACAGTAAACCTATTGCTCCTGTCCAAACACAAGCAGCTCTCTGCCTACAGTGTATGTGTGCATTCGTTTTGCTATGTTTGAATTGTAAGTCATGGTATATTAGTGCTGTGATTGGCAGGCAGGGTGTTTTCCTGCCTCTGCATGCTGGGAGAGGCTCCATCCTGGACTTAGTTCAGGCAGTATTATTATGGGGAACACTTGAAAAATGTTGCTCTTCACATGTAATTCTCTACCCTCACAATACAAGGATTCTGGGCTGGGTTGCACCTGGCTGTTGATGAGTCCATCATTAAGTTGTGCCAAAATTCTTAATTATGGGGTAGTTTTCCCACCATTTTAACCTCAGTTGTCCTAGTTAAAGACAGAACAAATGAATTGTAATCAGAAAAGTTAAATCCACCCTGAGTTAAATATAACCGTACCTCAAATTGGAAAACTTCTAGACACTGTAAGTGTCAGGCACCATCGTCAACAGGTGCTGGATCTCCGCCAGTGTATCAAAACATCAGCACTTCAATTTCAATTTAATTCTGAGGCACAGCAGGCAAATCTGGCAGTTGGCAGATGGGTAGAAATCCTTGAGTTGGACTGAAAATCTCGCAGACGAGTGTGTTGTCATGAAGTAGTCTGTTGACTTGTCATCATGCTGCGGTTCCAGTCCTTTGTGCCGATTGTTCTCCCTCAAACCGCTTGGGGCACTGTAGTAGAACTCTGCGCTGACAGTCCGACCCTGGGGGAGAAACTTGCATGTTTGAATGAAAGATGAGCATGCTCATATTCCTGGCCTAACATGGTTCAGTTGTTCAGTCTGTCTGTTATCTGCCCACCTGCTTATCTGAACTTTGATCACGGTGGCAGCAGGCTAAGCTGGGTATTCCAGACATCCTTCTTCCCACCCAGTTCCTCTTGGGGGATCCCAAGACATTCCCAGGCCAGATGAAATATATGATCTCTCTTACGGGTTCTTGGTTTACTCTGGGGTCTCTTCCCAATTGGGTGTGCCAGGAAACCTCCAGAGGGAAGCCCCAGGAATTATCCATAACTAGAAGCACGAATCATCTTTCAGCACAGAGTAGCAGCAACACATCTTCCTGAGCCTGAGACCTGATGAGCCCAGCCATCCTATGGAAGAATCTCATTTCGGCTGCTTGCGTTTGCGACCTCACTCACTCGGTCATTACCTAGATCTCATGACCGTAGGTGAGGGTTGGAACATAGACAGACTGGTAAATCGAAAGCTTCGCCTTTCAAGCTCGGCTCGCTCTTCACCTTGATAGTCTGGTTTAATGACTGCATTACTGCTGATGCAGCACCAATTTGCCAGTCCACTTCATCTTCCATCTTCCCATCAGCCACAGGAAATGTAATCTAACTCTGTTGAACAGAGGACAACTACAGACTTGGAAACCAACACATTCTATTAAAGAACTGTAGTGATCCTGAATTGAGCTAACTACGCTGCTGGCCGGAATGAAATATCCAGGGACACTTGCTGAGGGTAGCTTCTTTCCAACAATCCAGAGGGATCACACGACCTTGGCTTCAAACTTGGAGGTGCTAATAGCATATAGTATATCCATATATGGTATATGAAAAAAATGAATGCAGCTTCTCTGCCTGAAAAATGACGCCAAAGAGCGAGTGCCTTAAACTCACATTTCTTCTAATGGCCAGCAGGGGGTGAGTCGTTTTTTGCCAAAAGAAGTGCAGTTTATTTAAATGTCTGAGAGCAAATGATCCTTCAGCTCTTTTGATCTGAGTTTGCCAATTCAGTTGCCTGGTTTAAGTAAACTGATTACAATATGATATTGTTTGAGTAAATTATCTTTTAGTCCCCATTAGTCAAAAAGTAGCCTAAGGCAGGGTATCTTGTGATCGACAAGCTGCTATTACGTGAGCTTGCAGTGCCACTTGATGTCTTGGCTAGATCCACCCCTCACTCACGGGCAGATTCAGAACATCAAGATGTACCTGGAAGCTTCACGTCGGGACCTCACCAACCAATGAGTAACATCACAGTGGCTGCGCACGCCTTTTCTGTACGGTGTGGTTGTATTCCGGGACCACATGCATAGTAGGAGCCATCTCTGAAGTTTTTAAATGCAGCTGTTAATTTATTTTTTTTTGTCCTGAATTTTTTCTGGGAAGCATCTGAAGCATGCCCCATCAAAAGCAGGCATTTAGTGTAACATTAGCATCACACACTCTTGCCAGTGTTGTTTTGGGATAAATGGCATACCATATTTTGTATGTGGTCTGTGCATTTAACTAATGGCACTTGGAAAATGTGAGACGCCTCCACAGTTTGCATTCTGGCTGGACTGGAAAATAAATGAATCCAAGAGCTCATGTTTGATTTGCTCTGGCCAGATCCAAGCCTTCCTGAACCGGAGCAGTGATGACCTTTAACCTAATCCTGACTGGTTTTAATACTGTGACTGTATAGTGGTTTGCCTCTTTAGGCACATTTGTAAGCCAAAAAAAAAGAGAAAATCAATCAAAAATTGTTTAGACCTTTTTTTTTAAACTACTTAAAACAGTTTTTATCTACTATAAATGTTCATTACAAAATGCCAAGTTCTTCCATATACCATGTTAATGTTGCTCTTGCAACATAAAGTTATTCTATGATCATTAATGCGCCTGATCAATTACTTTGTTCACTTTGGGGAAAAGAGTGGGAAAATGCTTAATAAGTAAAGCTGGAGTGTAAATTGTAGTGATTTATGCACCCATTGTATCGGCTGAGTGGTTGTGCCATGTAGATGTCTTGCAGTATTGGCTTGATGTCTTCATGGGGAAAAAAAAGGCCTTCTAGCTCATTAACATGAAAGGGTCCATTTCAACCCAAGCTGCTATTTCCAAAACCTAAGAATGGCTGAGGCTGAGGTTTCTATAGCTGGATAGCTGCGTGCAAGCCCTGCATCACCAAGCACAATACCAAGTGTCAGATGGAGTGGTGTAAAGCATGCTGCCACTGGATTCTGGAGCAGTGGAAGTGCATTCTGTGGAGTGACAAATCAACTCTGACAAGTCTGGGTTTGACCAGTGCTAGGAAACCTGCCTTACTGCACTGTGTCATCTGTAAGGTTTGGTGGAGGCGGAATAATGCTGTGGGGTTATTTTTCTGGGGTTGGCCTGGGTCCCTTAGTTCCAGTGAAGGGAAATCTTAATGCTTCAGCTTACCGAGACATTTTGGACAATTCTACGCTTCCAACTTTGAGGGAATTCCATAAAGGCTTGGTTGAATGAATTTGGTGTGGAAGAACTTGACTGGCCTGCACAGAGCCCTGACATCAACCCCATCCAACACCTTTGGAAAGAACTAGAATAGAGATTGACAAGGTGGTCTGGCTTGCAAACATCAGTGTCTGACTTCACAAATGCTCTTCAGGCCAAATAGGCAAAAATTCCCAGAGACACACACCAAATTGGTGGAAGCTGTTATAGCTGCGAAGGTGGGACAACGAATAGATTAGTGTGGAATGTAATAAAAGTTCCTGTAAGTGTTTTGCCCATGTAGTGTATGACAGCACCACAGTGTGACTGATCAGTTGTAATAATGGTCCTGGAGCAACATTATCCATGATGTTCTTTTTCACAAGTAAACCTGAGCTTGCTGTTGCTCTTCCATCTGTTGTTGTTATTTCCAAGTATTCAGAGTATACAGCATCTACGGTACCTTTTTTAGTTATTTTGATATGATAGAAAGTTACAGTTTCAGTGTCCCTCTAGTGTGGTGGTTTACGCATTCGCCTTACAAGTGAAAAGTCCCTGGTTTGAGTCCAGGTGGGGACACAATCCCCTTTCGCCATGGAGAGTTGCTTCAGGAGGGGCATCCGACATAAAACCTCTGCCAAATTACCAGTGCGGATTAATCTGTGGTGGTGACCCCTTGGGGAGAATACAAGTGAGCAGCTGATGGTACATTTTAGAAAGTTACAGTTTCAGAATTTTGGCATATACTCAGTTTCACTTATTAGGAGATCCTTTAGTTATAACTTGCAAGTTTGAACTTTTAATACTTTTATACGAGCTCTTTGTAAGTTTAATTACAGCACAATCTTCAATGAGCCGTGTGTCGAGTATGTTACAGTTTCTCACGTGCAGCCTCCCATTGCTAGCCCTGCTGAGAAGTACTGTAAGCACGACAGGCTCCTCCAACATAATGTGAGCATATATGCAACATAGTATTGACTTTAAAATATTGACAATGATGGAATAATTATGCACATGCAGCCTTATAGGATTATACTCACTGTTGAGGATATTGACTTAGTGGTCTACATTAACATTTACAGAGGGGAGATGCTGCAAGGACATCCCAAAACAGAGATCAGTGCAAATGGGATTAAAAAAGAAGGTGACAGAGTGTGATTATCAGACAATCAAACCCAGGCTTGTCTCTATTTAAAAGCTTAAAAAAATAAGTGGCATGCATGTCACATAAAATTTCCAACCCCCCGCGGTCACCCGCTCGAGGGTTTCTCTTGGCAGGAGCTGCAGAAGCTTAATTATACCCCAGTGGAGTGTGAAAGTCTGCTTTTGTATTCAGGAAGTCAATCATATTTTAACCAAATCACTCCTGTTGGAGCATGAACATGCATTCTCTTTAACTTTTCATTTTCCCAGAGCTACTCAGGTAATTGGAAAAGACAAAACAATCAGACTTGATATTTAAAAAAACCCCAGAAATTCTGTTCCTTTCTTTTTAAAGGTTATATTTAGTCTCTTTCGGGGCCTGAACAATATTCAATTTTCCTCCTATCGCTGGAGTCAGCCTCTTCAAAATGAATAGAGTAATTTAATGACCCTGGGGAGAGAATGCAAACATGTGGCACATGTTAAAACTCCTTCAGCCATTCCCACCCTATACTGTATTAAGTGTTTAGTAGGACTGAACAAAATCATTACACTGCATGTCGATCCTTTCCTCTCAGATGGGTCCATGGTTTAATGTTAATCTCCTTATGGCACATGAGCTAATGGCAGGAACACGAGGAACCCATGAGAGTTGTGAAATGGGCCAAAGGGCAGACTCCAGCATTATATCATAAATTAGTCCTTTTTTTAAGCGTATAATTAGTCCCTGTAGGAAGTGCAAAGATACATATATAATACAGTATCATCCACGGTCATATTCCATTATTCAACTCACTCCAAAATCAGGCTGTAATTAAAGTCTTAATTAGATGGCGTTTTAATTTTTTAAATGTCAAGAGGATATGTAGTGTCATAAATCCTGATACATCAAAACAAGCTGTGGCTGTCACTGTTTGTCTTGAAATGTTTCCTTGGCAAATAAAAGGAAACTCATCCTCTACATTATTAATACCCACGGCGTTTCATTAGCATTTTTATTTAGATTCAAGGCAGGAAACTTATGCATTTTAATGTCTCCCCCCCCTCCCCCCCAATTCATTTACAAGTGAGAGATGAAGAAATCTACCTCGTCCCTTCGCTGGCTGATGGTGGATTGTCGTGGACACTTTACTCACCTCTTCAAGACAAACTGCGCTCAGAAAATGCAACGAAAGGAACTGTAGTTGGGCGCCTGAGAGTTGTCCTTGAAATGGAAATAAACGAATTATGGTAATATAAACAGTCCTACATTAGTTCCTCAAAATATACATTCACCCCACATTATTCCTCCCACAGTAGCAACATAAAAACTCTCCACAGAAGTCACTGCTAACTTTCACTGCATTGTTCAAGATGCATTTGATATTCGTTTATGGATCTCTTTCTCTCTCTGTGGGTATCTATGAGTAATGAATATAAAACA
Organism: Etroplus canarensis; assembly: GCA_015106775.1. Lineage (NCBI taxonomy): Eukaryota > Metazoa > Chordata > Actinopteri > Cichliformes > Cichlidae > Etroplus > Etroplus canarensis. The sequence goes on from VUQH01058887.1 coordinate 8,390, forward strand.
ACATAACTATACTCTATTATCTGCAACACTGGTGATTTATTGAAAAACTGAAGACGAGTTGCACTAATTTTCTTCAGTTCATCCCTCATGAAACGTATGGAATAATCTCGCGCGCTGGACAGAGCTTTAGGGAAGCTGTCGGGCCATGCTGATGTTTGAACAGTAAAGCTAAGTGAGACGAGCCTATTCAAACAACGGATATACAATCGAGAGGAAATGCATCAAGTGGGTTCAGTTCCCTGTGGAGCTGCTCTGAGTGGAAGCTTGAACAAGGATGATTGCAGAAGATACAACTCCATATTTCCGTGAGCTCTTTTCATATGAGGGTAGCTCCATCCTGGCTACAGCTTATTGACCTTCGAGGATATTGATACGCAGTGTGGTGCTGCATACTGTGGATTTACTGATGCAGAAGGAAATCGTCGACTTATCACACCAGCATTTTATCACAGAAAGTAAAACACGGATTTGTGACAGTGGTCTCAACCGGTTGCAACATTAAATACCTTGTTTTTACCTTTCTGACATCATGTGTCAGTGAGCAAAACTGTAAAAGCAACATTATACAGCCCAGCTATGGTGGGGCAAAATGCAAATGTACACCTAGTGCTGGCCCCAAGCCCGTGTAAATGAGGAGGGTTGCATCAGGAAGGGCATGTGGTGTAAAATCTTTACCAAATTCTCTGAGCACCTTCTTGTTTGCACTGGTGATGGACAGCTTGACAGGTGGGGTCAGGCAGGAGTCTCCATAGATTATGATGTTAACAGATGACATTGTGATCTGTAGTGAGAGTAGGGAGGAGGTGGAAGAGAGCCTGGAGAGGTGGAGGTATGGACCAGAGAGAAGAGGAATGAAAGTCAGCAGAGCAAGACAGAGTACATGTGTGTGAATGAGAGGGAGGCAGGTGGAATGGTAATGATGCAAGGAGTATAAGTAGTGAAGGTGGATGAGTTTAAATACCTGGGATGAACCGTCCAAAGCAACGGACAGTGCACAAGAGAGGTGAAGAAGGATAGCAGCAAGAGTGAAAGGAAAGATTTACAGGACGGTAGCGAGGCCTGCTGTAATGTATGGTTTGGAGCTGTTGGCACCGACAAAAAGACATGACCCCTAACCGGAGCAGCCGATAGAAGAACAACATACAGTACATACAGTGAAGTACCTTTGGCTGCTCCCTTGTATTATCTCCAAGGGGTCGCCACAACGAATGAATCTGCATTGGTAATTTGGCAAAGGGTTTACACCGGATGCCCTTCCTGACGGTGGGATTGAACCAGGGACCTTTCACTTGGAAGGTGAATGTGTAAACCACTACCATACAGGGACACTACATAATCTTTATAAGAGAACTGTACAAACGTGTTAGGGCACCTCTCTTTATTTTATATATTTTGACTTTCTTGCAGTTTCTAAAGTTTGTCTGTTTGGTTCATTTTGTTTTGTGAGCAAACTAACAGTTCGGAATGGATTTTCATGATTTTTTTTTGGTAAAATTTATTTTTTGAGAGGTAGGTTGTGATACATGTAATAGGGCTGGGTGTCTCCATAGTCCAATCGTCCTGTTGCCCCCTTTTGATATGGCTGATATCCTGTATCAGCTGTCCATCATCCATAGCTGATCATGTTCAAATAAATAAATGACACGTGAATGAGAGCGAGAAACACACACACACATACACACACACACACGTCAGGAGTTCATTTCTCATTTCCAGCATGAAGAGACTTTCAGGGGCGGGTGTGGCTCAGGAGGCAGAGCAGGTTGTCTTTTAACAGGAAGGCCTGTTGTTCAGTCCCTGACTTCTCCAGTCTACCTGCCGAAGCGTCCTTGGGCAAGGCACTGAACCCCAAATTGCTCCTGATGTGTCCATCAGACTGTGAATGTGTGCATTATAGTTAAATGCGCTTAAAGGGATAGAATAAAGCTCTGTATGAATGGGTGAGTGAGGCCTGTAATAAAAAGTACTTTAAGTACTCAGAGTAGAAAAGCATCAGTTCATTTACATGTTGACAAACCATGTTGAATGACTTAGCTTTACCTTTATTAATTAATGTAAGTCTGCGGTTAGATGCTCAGTAGCTAAAATAGTAAAAAGTCAAAACTTTTCTGCCATAGGCCTATAGTCCAGCAGTCAGCATTATCCTCCTCTTGTTTTCCCCCATTTGATGATCACCATGGGTCAGTGTAGCTGCTCCACTATCACACACTGACTTCAAGCATCAACTTGTTGCCGCCGTGCACACCCAGACAGTCTGTCTGTCATGTGTGGAGATGTGACATCAAACTCTACCGAGGCAGAGTCAGTTTATTGTGCTTCTCATGATTATAATATTAATGCATTGGTGGAGAAATGAGCTAAACCTTGATTGGTGAGCTGTCCCTGACATCATCGTCCACCAGCACAACCCTAATAAGAATAGTAATTACTTGTTATAATAATGTAACAGTTCAGTTCAATTCTGAAGGTGATCCACAGCTAAATTTGGATCCAGTAACTTTTTAAGTGATAAAAGTCTTTCTTTTACATGATTTTGTTCTGTTTTTCTGCATGCAGTATAACAAAAAATATAATTAAAGGTTCTAGGGGGATTTTCATTTTTTTCCAAAGGTGTGGTATAAGAGAGAAATAAATTTTGGAGGTGATTCAGGTCCAGGTTTTTTTTTTTTTTTTTTTTTTTTTTTTTTTTTTTTTTTTTTATTTTTTTTTTTATTTTTTTTTTTTTTTTTTTCTCC
>VUQH01058890.1:0-14356 GCA_015106775.1 Etroplus canarensis
CAACAATCAGACCATCCCCTATGAGCAGCACTTGGCAACTGTGGGGAGAAAAAACTCCCTTTTAACAGGAAGAGACCTTCAGCAGAACCAGGCTCAGGGAGGGGCAGCCATCTATCTCAACCAGTTGGGGGTGAGGGGAGAGAGAAGAGATAAAGGAGAGCAAAGAGAGACACAGACCATGGGAGAGAGAAGACAACATTTACTGACATGCAGCAGCAACAAATAAGTACATGGAGAGTGAAAAGAGGTGGGTGGAGAAGAAATGCCCAGCACATCATAAGAAGCCCCTCAGCAGCCTAAACCTATTGCAGCATAACTAAGCCCTAACTATAAGCTTTATGAAAAAGGAAAGTTTGAAGCCTGATCTTAAATGTAGAGAGGGTGTCTGTCTCCTGAAGACAAACTGGGAGTGAGAACAGGACGGCCGGATGAAACCAAGATGGACTTGTAAAGTATGGAGAACAAAAGGAACAGTTCATAACCCAAAGCATAAAAAATAAAAAATGAACAATAAGCTGGTTACATAAGTAAGCACACCCTAAAACTAATACTTTGCTGAGGCACGTTCTGATTTAATCTTTTTATATTTTTCTCCCTAACAGATTTTTATCTTTTTTAAATAAATTGTACAGGTTACAGGTCACATTAAAGTTAGGAAAAGTTTAGAAATAATTAATCATGGTCTCCTTTCTGTGATTAATTTCTATATGCGCTGTTACGGCATAGCATGTGGAACTAGTGTTTACTGATGAAGCGAGTGCTGATACAAGTTAGCAGGATGAATTCTGAGGTGTACAGGGCTATACTCTCTTGTCAGTGAAATGATGCGAAACTGACTAAATGAAGCTTCACAGAGCAAATTTGCAAAGACCCAAAGCAAACTGCAACAGCAAGCCGAGAGAGGGATGTTCTTCAATGGCCAAGTCAGTCTCCTGACCTCAACCCCACAGAGCGGCTTTCAGTTACTGCAGGCAAAACTGAAGGCAGAGACACACAAACATGGGACAACTGAAGGCACAGACACACAAACAAGGGACAACTGCTCTCCTGTGAGTACCTGGAATGTAGGTGAACTGAACCTCCTTGGCCACCGGTCGGACCTTCTGCTGCAGCTCCTGGTATCTGAAACACACCACCTTCCCTTTGAGAGTGGCCGCTAACAGCTCCTGCTCCCCGGCCTGACACAGCCCGTAAATGTTGCTCTGCGAAGGGAAGCGGCTGAAACTGTCCTCCACAAAGGGATACGACTCCCGGAGCATCCTGCAGGACCCAGCCGGACTAACCTGTGAACAAATATCAACACTCTTCCCTGGACATACTTGTTTGGAAGCCTCTCTCCAGTCTCCACCGCCATTCACGGCAGAGTCAAGTTAGCTTAGACTAGAGAAAATCTGCTTCCGGTCAACAATTTCAAAATAAAGCAATTGTTGTCGAGATCAACTATTAAATAACCCTGTGTGAATTATTTTATTTTGAAAAACATTCTCTAAATGAGTGTCTGTAGTGGGGTTATAAACAGCTTGACTACTTATGAAGCAAAACATCCGGGTTTGACCGGAGCTGCGTTCATATTTATTGGAAATATTAACTTTGATGCTTTTGAGGAACTCAATGGAGAGAAAAAAGGTGTATGCTGTGCTGAACTGCCATCAGATCAATTACGAATGCCACTACGGTTTCATCAAACTGGCTTTCAGATGTTTTTAGGCAGTTTTACTGCACCATAAATGACTCCGCTGATCCCTTGTATTTTCAGAATCATAATAAGCCTGGGGTCACTATAGCAAAGTCCAAATCAGTAATTTGGCAGAGGTTTAACACCGGACACCCTTCCTCACACAGCCCTTTATGGTGAGAGGGGGTTGTGTCCCACCCAGAATTGAACCAGGAACCTTATGCTTGTGAGGCAAATGTGTAAACCACTCCACCATTACACCAGGTGGAGGTATGCACTGTAGAGAAGAGGAATGAAAATCAGGCCTCCCAAAAGCATGTGGGAAAATGTGTTATAGTCTGAGGTGGAACATTATGGACACAATTCAAACGGTATGTTTGGCGCAGAAACAATTCTGCACATCACCAGAACACCATACCCACAGTGAAGCATGGTGGTGGCAGCATCATGCTTTGGGTTCGTTTTCTTCAGCTGGAACTGGGGCTTCCGTCAAGGTAGAGGGACCTATGAATAGTTCCAAATACCAGTCAGTTTTAAACAAAACCATCAGACGTCTGCTAGAATGCTGAAAAGGAATTTCACCTTTCAGCATGAAAATGACCCCAAGCGTACATCCAAGTCCACAAAAGAACGGCTTCACCAGAAGAAAATGAACATTTTGGATGACCCAGCCAGAGCCCATACCTAAATCCAACTGAAAATCTGTGGGGTGACCTGAAGAAGGCTGTGCACAAGAGATGCCCTCACAATCTGACAGATTTGGAGCACTTTTGCAAGGAATAGTGGACAAATATTACCAAGTCAAGATGTACCATGCTGATAGACTCCTACCCAAACAGACTGAATGCTGGAAATAAAGCAAAAGATGCTTCAACAAAGTATTAGTTTTAGGGTGTGCACAATTATGCAACAAGCTTATTGTATATTCTTTTGCTTTAATTTTTCATATTTTCCCCCTAACAGACTTGTTTCTTTTTCACATGAACTGTACAGGTTATGGAGCAAGTTTTGAAACCATTTATCATGGTCTTTATTTATTACATCAGAAACCTGATAGTTTAACATCGGAGTATTCACTTTCTATTTCCACTGCACATGTGTGTGAATGAGAGGGAGGCAGGTGGAACGGTGAAGATGCAAGAAGTAGAGGTGGTGAAGGTGGATGAGTTTAAATACCTGGGATCAACCATCCAAAGCAATGGACAGAGCACAAGAGAGGTGAAGAAGAGAGTGCAAGCAGGGTGGAGTGGGTGGAGACGAGTGTCAGGGGTGCTTTGTGACAGAAGGATAGCAGCAAGAGTGAAAGGGAAGGTTTACAAGACTGTAGTGAGACCTGCTATGATGTATGGTTTGGAGACGGTGGCAGTGATGAAAAGGTTAAGTGGTGAAGTGGAGGTGGCAGAACTGAAGATGCTGAGATTTTCCCTGGGAGTGACCAGGATGGACAGGATAGGAAATGAGTCCATCAGAGGGACAGCTCAGGCTGAGATGGTTTGGACATGTTCAGAAGAGGGATGGCGGACATACTGAGAAGAGGAAGACCTCAGAGAAGGTTCATAGATGTAGTGAAGGAGGACATGCAGGGGGTTGGTGTGAGGGAAGAGGATGCAAGGAGAAGAAGGAGAAGAATAAGCACCTGCTATCCAAATACCCTGATGTTCTGAAAGGCAGCCCAGGCCTTTTCTTCTTCTTATTTTAAACTGCTGACAGAGTAAATGCATCACTTGCATAATGCTGCCATCTAGTGGCACAGTCTTTTGCAGTCTAAATGTCCCTCCTTTTTCTTCCCAGTGTGTGAACAGGATTTTTTTTTCCCATCTGAGATGTGACTCTGTGTTGTTGCATCTATTTCCATTCACCTATTTTTTTACAGTAACTCTTCTGACAGATCTAGATCCAGCCTTATTTGCTGCGTGGCAATTAAGAATTACATGCATGCATGTTTGATTTATATGCCGTACCACCAGCAGCAAGGGGATTAGCACTGTCACCTCACAGTAAGAGGGTCAGGGTTCGAATCCACCAGCCCAGCCAGCTTGGGCTCCCCTGTGTGGAGCTTTCATGTTCTCTCTGGATGCTTTGGCTTCCTGCCTGCACTGTAAGGACATGCAGTGGGTTAGGTTAACTGGTCTAAATTGATCATAGGTGTGAGAGGTTGTCTTGTCTCTGTGATGGACTGGTGGCCTGTCCTGGGTGTACCCCGCCTCTCGTCCTATGACAGCTGGGACAGGCTGCAAATTGGATCAGCAGAAGAAAATGGAAGGACGTTTGATTTATCTGAAGACGTGCGCCATTTCTAGAGAACAGTAATTCATAATACTGAATGCTTTGCTCCATGTGCAGCCACAAAGAAGCCAACTGCATTACCACAGTGAATGATGTTCATCCACCAGAGGTCAGAGCAAACTCACTCACTGAGCAGAACTGACTCCAGGGGAATGCACGGAAGACTAAACAGAGGGTCAAAGCCTAACGAATTTATGTTATTTGAATATTTTAAAGATTTTCTGTCACATATCCAGCCCTATGAGGTCATCCCAGCTCAACCTAAACTTCCCCTCCTGCAGTTTCACCTGTTATTAGTACCATTACTGCATTAAATTTGTTAAATCAGTCCAGGTTGCTCCATCACAGGATTTTTGCAGCCTCATACTTTAAGTCACTTTACTAGGAATTTAGTGGAAGGCGTGTGCATAGCAGACATGTACTCTGCATACATCAGTCCAGATGAGGCCCGGGCACAGCTGAGTTTCTCCTCATCTGATCTGTGATTTGAACCACTGAAGGACAGCATTATCACTCAGAAATCACGGCTGCTTGATGAACGGTGTTTCTTCAGTGAAACCTGTTTCAGCAGTCAGATTGTATTTGTTTCTGCCCTCAGACATTACCCCTGCAATGGAAACAAATGAAAAGCCTGGAAATGGGTCCATACCTTAGAATGTTTCCCTGAAGCGTCAGAGACGGGCCATTTGTTACCATCGTATAACAGTGTGTTCAGGTTTGCTTTACACTCCTACCTTTTAAATAATACGGACTATCCAGGAGAGATGAGCTGCATCCATGCGGGATCAAAGCAAATAACCACTCTGCTGCGCACAGTTATATAGTGCTGTGCAAAAGTCTTGAGACACACCTCATTTCTTTATACAGCGTGTTTCAAAAAGATGGACCCAGTTAGAAATCACTATATCTCTGCAACCACAAACCGCCCATGAATGAAACGTTTATGACATGAGAGGGCGGGGCATGGTTAAACTTGATAACCTGCTTAACCATTTGGAACTTTGTCTAATTGCCCCATGTTGCTATCAAGAAATATACCGCACTGAAACTGGGTCCATTTTTTTGAAACACCCGGTAATTTGCAAGGAAAATTTATTAAAACATGTAGAAACATAAATGGAAATACACTACTTAATATTAGATTAGACTAGATAAATACTGTATTCATCCCCAACGGAAATTCCCAAAGGCAAAAATAGAGTTTGTACATTTTTAATGAGCTTAAAAGTAAATGTTTGGCACGACCACCTTTATTCTTCAGTGCAGTCTGAACTCTCTTAGCCAAGCTTTCTGTCTTTTCTTCTTTCTTCTTCAGGAATAGTTCTCCAGGCTTCCTGAAGGACATTCCAAAGCTCTTCTTTGGATGTTGGCTGCCTTTTTGTTCTGTTCTCTGTCAACATGATCCAAATTTCCCATTTAGATTTATCACTCCATAAGACCTGCTGCCACTCATTTTCAGTTGAGTTCTTGTATAATCCGGCATATCTCAGCCTTTTCTCCCCGTTTCCCTTCTTAGGAAAGGCTTCTCGATGACCGACCTTCCACGGAGATCACTCCTGATGAGGCCTCAGCAAACCAACTGAAGGGCCAGGTGCGTCTCTCAGGTCCTGCGTCAGGTCTTTGCTGGATTTCTTTCCCATTTCTTACGGACATGACTTTCAGATACTGCTCATCAGCTGTAATAGTTTTTAAAGCCTGTAACTTCTTTTGTCCTCCACTTCTCCACTTTCCTCAAATGATTAAAGACACACTACACACCATGCTCAGGTATGCCACATTTTCAGCTAATAGCTCTTTGAGAATCACCTTGTTTGTGCAAAAATCCTATTTTATGTCTGTCAAATTTTGTGACAGGCTGATCTTAACAAAGTGCATAAAGACATCCTTTAAAATGGGTTCTTTGCCAAGGTGTATGTTATGTGTCGACACAACACTGGGTCGTCCCTTGTGTATACATGAATGATTCACAGGTCAGTGGTAAGAGGCTTAACAAACAAAAAAAAACTTTCCTCTGAAAATGATCAGGAACAAGGAGTGGACTGAAAATGAGTGAAAAAAGCAGCCAGCGTCCAAAGAAACACTTTAAAAACTGTCAGAAAGCCCGAGAACTATTGCTCAAATCCACTTAAAAAATTACAAGTGATTACAAGCTCTTTTTGTTTCTCCTAATTTTTAAAGCAATATTATATAGGAGGCGTTAATCAGCTACAAGAGGCTCAGAACAGGCATTACAGTATACAGCTCTTTGTGAGGGCAGCCTCAGTAAGCCAGAGAACATGTCCTCCCCCGGCTTGGTGTCCTGACCATAAACTAAAACTAAAGCCATTCCTTATTTTTGCATTATTTTATTAATTTTTTTATTTTTATTTTTTACAGTTTGTTTCACTTATCATTTTTACCTTTAGTTACCTAAAATGACCTCACACAAGCTCTATATCACATTATGCTGCAGAAGCTGAACAATAGAAGACAAAGAAGCTTATTAAAAAGCACAGGATGCTGCTTCTGCTTGTGACCAGTGATGGTACACAACATTTGTCTGCAAATCTCTTCTTTTGGGGATCAGTTTTAAATGGCTCTGACACCAGTCAGCATTTACTTTGTTATTTATTAGTTAGGGTTTCACTATAGGAGTCACTTAGTGTCCAAAATCCTGATATAAAATGTGTTTTTTAAGTATTTGTACAATGTAAAGGGTCACATATGGTCACACTGTGGAGATTTGAAATTATTTGTGCCATCATCAAAACAATGAACAATTTTTATCTTCAAACTCCCAAACTGTTCTTCTGATTGGAGGCCTGAGCTCCTTTCACAGAGTTGGACATTCACTGTTTGTAGGACAGTACAGAAGCGTTGCACCTAACTCTGACTGCTCTCTCCAAAAATATAAAAAGAACAGCCATCAGTGTGTGCTACAGCGTCCCGTATGTGTGGTGCTGAGGTGAAGCAGGCGGAGGTGAGGCCCCTCATGCTGCTGGTCCATATTGTGTCGGTTCAGAGGTGGTGGTGTGCTACACCCCCACTTCTCCTAATGCCACCTGCTAATCCATCTGCAGGATTACTGTCCACTGTAATCACTCATCCTTCGCTGTGACACACCTCACATTGCAACTCCTGAGTCATTACACACACACACACACACACACACACACACACCTTGCATAAGTGTTTCTTATGGCTGTAGTTTTATATGGACTGTGAAACGTGTTGATCAGGTTTACCATCACTGTGTGCTTTATCACTCATTGGCTTTGACGGGAAGTTCCCATCACAGATAATGTACTAATAACTTTATCTGCGTGGCACCTGGACTAAAACTATTACTAAATATTAAAAATAGAAATAAATAATAGCATTAAGTTAAACATTATACCGTCAGCAAAAACTAGACCCCAGTGACAATAACCAAGACAAGAAAGAAATGAGAAAAATGGCAAAAATACAAATTTAAAAGAGTAGGACCCAAATTAAGTGATTTAAAGAGCTTTAAAAAAGCACACAGTTCAACTAATTAATTTAACTTTTTTATTTTGAATTTTATTTTCCTCCTTAATTTGTTAATTAATCCAATTTCATTATGTTTGTTGAACTGAAAAATGATGAAAGGTATGCAGTATGTGTGCGTAATGTGTAAATGTTATTTGTTTGTGAAAAATTTTGAAAAAGACAATTAAAAAAAGCACACAGGATGTTTGGCAGTAGTGGAAATTATATACATGTATGTATATAATGTATATGTATACATATACTGTACATTAGCTTAAGTACTGTTTCGAGTAAAGTATCCATGCAGATGTACTCAAAAAATATGAGGGTTTGCACATTCGCCTTACAAGCAAAAGGATCCTGGTTCCATCCCAGGTGGGGACACAAGCCCCTCTCACCATGGAGGCTTGCGTCAGGAAGGGCATCCGGTGTAAAACCAATGCGGATTAATCTGCTGTGGCGACCCCTTGGTGGAGAAAACAAGGGAGCAGCTGAAGGTACACACTAAAAGTCGATCAGAAACTGTCGGGCTGAGCACCAAACGTAGCTTCACTATAACAAAAATAGTGGTTTAAAAAAATAAGATTCCCGGGATACTGTGAATTGCCGTGTTGGCAGCACCACTGCCAAGTTCAAAACTGAAGTGAAGGAGAACAGTTTCTCCAAGGGGACTCAGATGGTCCAAAGCAACAGGTGAGAAAAACCTTAAGTGCCAAAGACCTGCAGGATGAAGGCAGGAACTAAAGTACCAGACTACAGGAAAACAGTGCAGTCATTTATAAAACCTTGTCAGATCTTATTTTACCTCAACAAAGAAATAAAAATCTACTTGAACCCGTAAGAATGATCTGTGTAGTTCTGGGAGTCTGTTTAAAGACCGATGAGGCTAAACTGGAAGTGTTTGAACTGACAGATCAGCTGCATGTCTGTCACGAGAAGGGCAGAGTAAATATGACAAGAAGAACACCATCCCAGCACTCAAACACAGCGTGTCCTCTTGTTGCCCCTTTTACTGCAGTGAGAACCGCTTGGTTCGGTCTCGTAACTGATATTGTGGATTCTTTGAAACAGCAGAGCTCCTTGAAGCAGAAGAGGGCAACACGCTCAGTATGTGTGGCCTTTGCAGAACGGCAGTAATCCCAAACATACGTCCACGTCAGAGCTTGGTTCAGGAAGAGGGGTCGTCTCAGTCCCTGGATGGGAATCCCCTTAAAAGGTCTTTGGTGGGATTTAATGAAAGCAGCCTGAAAACCAAACAAGTTTTTAAAATAACAAACGGGCCACGATTGTGATACACACAGTTAGATCCACAGGTTTATGTACGATGACACATTTTTACGTAAAGTTGCCTCAGTGGATTTTAAATCACAGTCAAAAAGTGATCAAAATTCAAGAGGTTTGACAAAAGAATTGCATTAACTGTTTAGGCATCACAGCCTTTTTTATGCATAGTCGCCCATTTTCAGAGGCTCAAAAGTAATTGGACAAACTAACATTTTAAATGCGAGGATTGTTTGTAAGTATTGGATGAGGACTGTTTGCTGACAGTGACCGCCTGAAGTCTAGACTCCATGGACATCACCAAGCGCTGTGTTTCCTCCCTTGAGATGCTCTGCCAGGCCTTTACTGCAGCCGCCTTCAGTTGCTGCTGGTTTACGAGTCTCTCTGCCTTCAGTAACCGAAAAGCTGCTCTACTGGGATGAGATCAGGTGACTGACTTGCCCATTAAGCGCTATCCTATTTCTTTGCCTTGAGAGGCTCTTGGTTGCTTTTCGGTGTGCTGTGGGCTGTTATCTGGCTGGTTCTGGGCAGGCAGTAGCCCCGTGAGTTTCTGGATTTGTTTTTGCCACTTCTATCAGCAGTCACGTCATCAATGGACACTGATGACCCAGTCCCAGTGTTAGCCATGCATGCCTGCCATGGCATTGCCGCCACCAAATGTGGAGGTATGGGATGATGAGTGTTCCTTTCTTTCCTCCCATGCCATCAAAATTAAGCAATTATTTTTTCCCTTTGATATTAATAAAGGATTCAGGAAAGATACAACTTCATGTATCTTAAATTTATTAGAAATCTTAACATCATCTAAGCATCTGGTTGTAGAGATCCGTGTCATCTTATCTAAGTAACGTTAAACTAACTGTGCAGTTATGATAAAAATCATGCAGTCCAATAATAATGCAACAATCAGGAATTCTCCAAGCTTTATTTTTGATATTTTAAACTTCTTTTGGTCGTGCGTTGTTTGTCATTCTATTTTTTAGTCTAAATTTTGCATCATTGTATTGGATTTTTATGGCTGCAGTGAAGTTTGCTGTGAAAATTCAGATAAATCTTAACTCACTGTATTTGGTCCTAAAAAATCTGATAAACACTGTGCTGAGCCAGACTGAATCTAAATGCCTTTGCCTCGGCCTCCAGTAATACTGCGAAGAACCTCGGAGTCGTTTTTAACCACAATCAGTCCTTTATAACACACATCACACAGATCTCTAATGCTGCCTTCCCTCAGTAGCACAATGTAATGATGAACATCCTGTCACTGACACCGCTGCATAAACTGAATTTTGATTTAGTTGCCAATAAAAGTCTTCGAAACCTGTATTATTCTTCAGTGTATCATAGAAACACTCATGTTCTTCCACTTCTCCAGTTAAGGGTTCTGGATGGGGGCTGGAGCCTGTCTCGACTTTCACAGGTCAGACCCTGGACGGGTCACCAGTCTATGGCAGGGCAAACACAGAAAGACAGACAACCGTTCACACCTACAGCCAACACAGAACTGCAGTTCAACTGAACACATGTGCCTCTGGACTGTGGGAGGAAGCTGGAGTACTTGGAGAGAATCCACGCAAACACGGAGAGAGCATCCAGGGGCCCCAGCTGGCCGGCGGATTTGAACCCAGGAGCTTCTTGCTGTGAGGCACTGGTGCTAACCACTATTCCACCACACCACCTTTAAAAAAAGACGTAAAAAGTAATCTAAATACAAATGGACACAACCAAGTGTATGAAACACGAAATGTGTGCCACTGCCAAAGCTTTTGCTGACTTTCAAAGACCGTAGTCTGGGTGGGTATGTGTGGGTGTGGGCAGGCGTCCCTCAGAGCTGCTGAGTAGTAACGCAAGGTAAGTCATTCAAGGGCTCTCAAGTTACTGTTCAGCCGTTCTGGTTTCTGTGTACTGTACCTGTGGGGGTGTTACAGAGGTGTGTCCACTCTCTGGTTCTGCTGGATCTTCGGTGACGCGCTCGTTTTTGATTAACTAATCGCTCACCTGACGATTTAACCAGTGTATGCTGACGCATCAAAATGTCTCTAAATTGCTGGCGCGCACAGAACTATGATGTTTTTTAAAATTATGGATGTATACATAACATATTAGTAACTTATACAGAACGTTTCAATAACTTATAGATAACTTATACCAAAGAATGCTTAGTGTGTCATCACCCTCATGCTCATCCTGTGAAGGAGATGATGCAGGTTCCGACGTCTCTCGGGTATCATCAGTGGCATTGTAGCTGTGTCCGTAGCCGACACCTACTCTCAGCCAATACGCCATTATATGGTAGCTGTAAGTTTGAAACGTGTTCAGTAAGTGCTGTGGTTGTCTTGAACACGTCAAATACGTCTACATACCTCAGTATGTGTTGGAGATAAGTTTGCTATAAGTTACAAATAGGTTCAAAGCACGGGACTCATAGGTTAGAAATAAGCTTTGGGTACGCTGGACATTATCCCCACGTATTCCGACTTATGAGCAACTTACAAGCAACGTGTCAACGTTTGTCAGTGATCACATAACTTATCTACAACTTGTGGTCTGCATATGCGGGACTTATTAGTCAGAATTTTTCAGCGACCTTGCCGTACTACAACGTATACCAGCATGCTTCAGCGTGCTCTTAACTTATACAAAACTTACCAATAACTTATTTCACGTACGCCAGCGTATTCAACAGATTTTTCATAAGCGGACATATGCTGGTTAAATCGTCAAGGCATGACAGGTACTTAAGGACCAGCTCAGTCATCTGCACTCAGCCTGAGTGTTCAAGTAGTTTAATTAGTAACACATTCAGACTTTTTCTTCCTTCCTTACTAACCTCTCCTTGTGCCCTAGCTTCTTCTTGTGTATTAGCCAGCCTTTCTTACTGAAAGCTGCCTCTTTAGAAACTAACCTGCCTGTATACTCTTTATCGCTCTGCCACTGCAGACTGCCTCGCTCTGGCCCAGAGTTGCACCTTCTCTGAGTTTGTTAGCAGAATCCCTGACCTGAGTTTTTGCTCTCTGCGTTCCCGTTCTCACTCAACTCGCGCCACATCTTGTATGTCTTAAACTAGTCCAAGCATTTGTGAGGTTGGATAATTGTAACTCCATTTTATCAGGGTGTCCTAATATTTTCAAGAAAAAAAACCCCAAAAACTTTCGCAGCTGTGCAAACCAAAGCCATGACACAACCGCCGCCATGCTTCGTAGATAGCTTGAGTATTTAGAGTCATGAGCAGATCCCTTCTTTCTTCCCGTCACGTTGGTAGAGGTTCATCTTTGTTTCATCTTCATTCCAGAACCATTGTGGCTCATCTCTGTACATTTTTTTTTTCCAAATTCCAATCTGTCTTTTGAATTCCACTGCTGATGAGTGGTTTGCACCTTGCAGTATGTTGATCTCTAAGTCTCCTTCAAACAATGGACTGTGATATTTCCACCCCTGCTTTTTGAAGATTCTTCTTGATCTTACAGACTTGTTTTGTGATTTTTTTGTTTCTTTCCTACTCCCACCATTTTTCTGTCAGGTCATTCTGGCTATTTCCAGTCTTTCTGAACTACTTCTGATGGATTTCCCCCGTTTCTCAGCTTCAGAATGGCATGCTTTTCAGATCTCTGGTCTTACGGCAGATGTCCAGGGCAACCTGATGATGAAACAATCATAATCGCAATCTTATACGACACGCATGGGTAGCAAGAAACACCTGTCGCTTGTCATGTTCCGATACTTTCGCTCATTTGAAAAGCCGAACAGTTTGATACAAAATGCGTCACGTTCCATGTTAACATATGTAGGCGTAGGCACCGGGGAATAAAAGCTGAAACTCTCATCTCTCTTCTCAGAGCGAATGCCTTCAGTGCGACTATAAAACGCCGCAGTGCATTTATCTTAAAATATAAAATGCCCACTTTTGTGATTTGCACTGTTTATATGAAATCAAATCGAATTAAAAGGAGCTGAAGCCACAGCAGAAGTGGGTGTTGAACATGGTGCTTAGGATGGAGACACATGTGTCTGACAGTATGGACTCCAACTGGTGTGAGTCCTGTGGTGGTGGTGGTGGGTGGGGGGGGCAGGCTGGTTAATGGCGGTCTGTGCTGAGCTGCTGGTGGCACCTGGTTTGTCAGAGGAGATTATTACAGCGTGTGTCTGTGCGTGCGCGTGTGCAGGGTGAGTGATTGGAGCTGACAGCGGCCTCTGTATTGCTGGCTGGCCTGCAGATTTAGCCGACCTGTTTTAGACACTCTAATCTGGATTAACTGCAACAGTGTGTCAGTGGGGACGAGGACCGGAGCCTCCCCCACCCCCTGCCCCTTCACCTGCTTTTCTTTCCATCCCTCTCACTTCTCATCCCATCCATCTGTGTGTGTGTGTGTGTGTGTGTGTGTGTGTGTGTCTCCTCCCCACCAGATCCATCCACCTGGTCACCTGGTCTCTGTCTTACTTGCTGTCTTTCTGGGTTGTAAGGCCTCAGTCAGCCCACAGCATGTTGATCGCACTCCGTTCAGTCTTCAGATATGAATGCTGGCTTACTCGCGTCGTTCTGAGCATGAATTTGTGAGTCCAGATTTTTTTTGGTGGGGGGGGGGAAGGGCAGTCAGGCGGGGATTTAACCAGCTCAGTCGTCTTCCCTACTTCCCTATTTGCTATTGCAGCTGTAGGACGAGCTGTCCCACAGATTGCATTGCCCACCACCATCATCGGCAGTGTTTGTCCAACATATATGATCATTTTCCTCAGATTAAAGAAGAGTCACACAAACAGAGAAGTGCATTAGGAGGGAGTTTCCAAAGAGTCACATCACCATGGCCTGCGATTGTAGTGGCTCCCATTAATAGTTCTCCAACATTAATGTCCCAAATGAAAATAAAATAGAACAATTATATAACTTAAAGCAACACATTACTCTATATGTAGTCATAATTTAACACCTGACTTAAAAAGCAATCAGTTTTCAGAGGCTTCAGAGGCACATGTAATCCTATATACAAAGCTTCCTAACAATGACACACGTGAGACTCACTCCTGAGAAATAGCCTCTCATCACTGGCAACACTCTGCTCCATTAAACAGTGTGGGTCTGCAGCAACCCCAGGTGTTTTTGTTTCCATCCATTTCTGTGTAAAACTGATGTGTCTCCTTTAGGTGCAGCAGGTCTGTTCCTCGCTCTCCGTCCTCCCTTCACCATGGGTCCCACCACCACATCCTCTTCCACACCTTCTCCCAGTTTGTTTTTTTGCTCAGTCTACCCTCCGACCCGTCCACTTCACGGCCCGGTAGTGCTGCTGCTGCTGCTATTGCTCCCTCCTGCACTGCCACTGACCGGATTGCTCTGTCTTTCCTCTCTTTATCTGGAGATAAGATACTTACTTTTCAGATAAAGCATATTATGATAAATCAAATGAGCTTTGTCGCTTTTGTGCATCTGGGTGTTTGTGTGTGTGTGTGTGGGTGTGTGTCTGTGGGAATTTTTGCACATTCATCCAGAAGAGCATTTGCGAGGTCAGACACTGATGTGGGTTGAGAGGGTCTGGCATCCCTAAGGTGTTGAATGGGGGTTTTGTGCTTTCTTCCACACCAGACTCACCCAACCAAGCCTTTATGGAGCTTTCTTTGTGCACTGGGGCACAGTCA
>VUQH01058893.1:0-16709 GCA_015106775.1 Etroplus canarensis
ACTGAACCAGAAAATGTATTGGTCGATTCATGGATCAAACACCAGTTGTGAATTTTGCTGTTAAGCACCTTGTTAGAGAACAGCAAGTTATGCAAAACGTACTGAAACACTGAACAGTTGGACATTGGGTGTTCATCTTAATTTGACCTTAAATTAAGTTGCCTGTAAAGGTTATAATGCATTTTAGGTGCATCCTGAAATTTCACCCAAAAGTCGAATATCCTTAACTTTTAGTGATTAGTTATGTGTTCATTCACTGTAGCGACCACTTAGGAAATAAGGGAAAAGGCAAACGTACCTTTAGTCTTGACTTTAATTGTTTTGGATATGTTACTGTATATCAGTCTTTACGATGTACTATAAAAAACTAAACATTTTTTGAGTGCAAACAAATCCCTGAAACTAGTTACTCTTGTTCTTGCAGTGATTCAGTGACAATGAATGATGGAATAAAAACAGATCCTAAAATTATGTCTATATGTAGATGTACAATCTTTTATCAGGCAGGAGACAGATTGATCTAATTTATATTTGTGAGCTATAGTTCAGTAAATGGTGGATCTTTGCTGCCTCTTCATGAAAATCCAAGGAAGCTTGTTTTATTGAAAATTGTAAGCCTGTTCAAGGTTCTGCTCTGGTTTTTTAAATGTTTTATGAAATTAATCAGTCTATTTGTTAAAAAATAAAAACTGAAGTTTAGCATTTTCTGTAATCTGGTCAGCATAACTGTGCTCTCTGCAATGGTTTTTTTAAAGCCAGCTGGACATATGGTGGCCCAGCTTGAGCAATACACAGGTGGCTCTGATTACAGTGAATACCAAAACTCAAGGGAATGCTGATTAAACAGATTTACATGTTTGAGATGATAAAGTAATTATGACCTTGCTTTATGATACATTTTAAAAATGCAAAAGGGAACATTTGTGCAGAAAGCAATTTCTACGGCATCATATTAAGAAGGGTAGTGCACAAAAATAAGGCAAGAATTTTTTTTGGTGTTAAAGCATGATATTGCTCTCTTTTGAATTTCAGGGCTCCTGAGAAAACATTGTAATAGTCTGTAATTTAAAATATAGTTGTAAAAATATAGTGTAATGAAATCGGAAAGTCGACAACAGAGTTCACCAGTGAGAGTATTTTCGTTTTCTGTCTGAGATCATAAAGGTGTCTCCCAACCATAATACACCTTTTGTGACTGATTTGTGATTGGTTTTTGAATAGTAAAGTGTATGAAAGAATGTAAGTGACAAAGCCTAATTTTGCATTTGTAGAAGTGAAAGTATGGCGATTGCGTTCACCTCCAATTATATGGAATCAGTCACCACCAGGTGGCAGTACATGGCTGTGGCCTGTTTAGTTAATTATTAGTTCCATACCATACACAAAAGTACCTTTGTGACACGGGAGCTCGGACCACAGGGAGCACTGTTACAGAAACAGAAAATGGGTCCCTTTTGTATATCCTTACATATTCAGACTGTGTAACATTGTTCTGGGTGCTGAAGAAATACTCATCAACCTCAACTTTAACACCGCAGATGTGAAAAATCTTCCGTTTGTGACAATGCAATATTCTCCTGGGAAACATTGAGTCTTTATCAGCGTTAACATGATGTATATTACCCTGGCAAGCTCTGCATAGCAAAGGCACGCCTCCCGCAGTAGGACAAACTCCCCTGAAACACTGACAAAATTACAATGGAACAAGCTCAAATAACACGACAAAGTACCAAAGTGTTCTCAGGGCCCCCAAAGTTCCTAGATCCCAATCTGTGGAATTTACTAGGGCAAGCCTGATTCACAAAGGAAATTCTGCCAACTTACTGATTGCCACAAGACATCTGCATCCAGAGGCCATTCTAGAATCAGACATTTAGGGGTGCTCATGCCCCCAGGTCAGAATTTCATGCATACATTGCCTTGTGATGCGGACATTCATAAAACAGTGATGCATAAAAATTACTTTAAGTAAAATTAATAATAAAAATGAATAATAATTAAAGTAATATGCTGCTTGCTAATGTATTTGTTGCTTTTTACCCCTTCAATTAGGTATGTATTACAATGTTACTTGCAAAAGCGTTGGATGGCCAATATAGGGTCTAAGGGTAATTCAGAATGAACAATCACAGATTTCAATATAATACACTTTTTTAAGAGTGGATCCTTTTGGTTAGTGAAACCTGAGGCAAAGACTCAAGTCATGATAGCCAGAATTTTCCAAAGCAAGTTAAAGATCATTTTGTAACAAAGCAAATATGAGGAGGAATGTGCACAAAATTGTTTGTCTCTTAACCACACGGGGGCAGTCCACCAAATCATCAAGCAATTAAAGTGTCATCGTTCACTACAGACACTTAGCAAATCAGGTTCTCTTTCCATGCACATGTGCAAGAAGCAAACTGGTCAGAGATATGCTTTCACATTTAGGTTTTTGAGATAATACTAACCTTCCCTTTATTGTGCAGACTCAACAAAAAGCATCAGGTGGGCTACCCCTGAGTAAAAAGTCTGTTGCTTCAGTGTAGAGGCAGGCACTCTATTTAAGCGATGCAGAATGATGTAAGACCTGTCATGATGCCCATGCAGCTGGATAGAGCTCAAAACTGATTTGCCAGTGTACACAATTTTATGTAATGATGTCAGAAACTAAAAAAAGCATTATAATTACTACTGTTGCTATTGTTAATTTTAGGGTTGCTAAGATGAAATTTAGAGGTGCTTGAGTGCCCCTAAAAAAGGTCTGAGCTCACTAATGCCTGCATCAATACCTTTGTGGTTCAGAGCTGTTTCAGCACCACAAAGTGGGGGGTGACTACATTTGGCTGGTTTTAACACTATGTGTTATGAAACATAATGGTTATTTATTAATTTAGACATCATTTAAAAACCAGTCAAAGTATGAGCAGACCTCTGCATGAACATGTCTAAACTTGAGAGGATGAAACCTGGCACAATTTTTCTCAAATGATTTGAGTTGTTTTTGTTTATTTAATTGATAAGAGTACCAAGAAAATTGGGCATGACAGCACTCCTGGAATCAGGCAGTTTTAGCTATCCTGCTCTTTCTGTCTCCTCTTTTTTCTAAATGTCTCTAGTAAATGTAGAGAGTGTGTGAACACCCACAAGAGCATATATAACCGTGGAATTTGGCTGACAATGGAAAGGAGGAAGAAAAGAGGAGAATGATGGTTATTGGAGGATTAGATGCAGGAAAGAGAGGAGAGAAAGTTGGTGAGTGGCAGGTGGTATTGTGGCCTAAGTGCAGGAACCTAAAGCAACAAGGTCAAAGGTCAAAGTGAAGTTACAAGACTAACCCCAACTCCCTGGAAGCCTGCCCAGAGAGATTAAGATACAGATGAGGGTAAGGAGCCATGAGACACTGAGGAGACAGAAAAGAAACAGGCTCATGTTCAGTACAAAAAGTAGATAGAGACAAAAAAGGCTGGAGAGAAAAGAAAAGCAAAAAAAATGACACAACATGGGGACGTAAAAGAATTGCTGAGACACATTTAAGGAGGAGCTCACATGTTTTGATAGCACGCCTGTCTTGATGGAAAAAGAAAATCATGTGGGATGTTCCCCTCTAGACGTGATGGGGTTGATACTGAATGGACAAATTAGCTGTGTCCCTGGTGAATGAAGCTTGTTGGCTGCAGTTTCCTATTGAGGCCCTCCATTGTACTATATCATGGAGGTTGTGTGGAGTTTTTTCCAAGTTGTGTTTGGCCTCAAACTCGCGATTCACCCTGTTATTTCACTGAAGAGGCACAGGAATGCACACAGGAATGCCCTTTAGAGTGTTTGTTGACACTCGTGACCGCTCTGCTCTCAGATGTTAACAAAGATGTTTTGTTGGGGATCACTCAGTTCTCTCCCTGGAGAAACTCTGGGGGCTGTGAAACTGTCACACAGGATATCGCGACAGTTAAGACCTGATGGAAACAGTGGGCCCTGGTGCTCAAGGCAGCCTCGTGACCTGGGTGCTTAATTTTAATATTTACATCAATTTCTGTTGTGTCTTGTCTCTTCTCCTATTTTTTAATCTTTAAATTACAAACCTGTCACCCGGCTGAATGGGGAATGATCACTGGATGTATTTTTCTTTAAACTCCCGTTCATCTCCATCTGGGGAGCTGTGAGATGTTCTTGACCTCCTGCTTGTTGTGAGATGTGACAGCAGGGTCCATTCGGCCAAGAAATTGGCTGCAATTAGTGCAATTATGCTGATTTTTACTTGTGTACCATACAGAAAAGAGTTTTTGCTATGCAGAGACATTACTGGGAAATTGCTGCATAACAAAAACCTGTCAATCAACAAATACCTTGAATGAAAGGCTCAATACTGGATTGAATCTGAAGAGGGGAATGTGTGTTTTATGTAAGTAAAGAAGAGTTTTTTCTGGATATATAATATTTAGATGTCTGTGGTTGTTTCCCATTGGATGATGGCTGAGGTGGAGGTCATAGTTTACTCAACTTTACATTGGCATGTCTGTGTCAATATTGCCCAAGGGCCTGACAAAGCTTGCATTCAAAAGCAGATTTCAAGGTGCAGAAAAAATGAACAGTATCCAAAGTATAATGCACCAGCTTGTTAAATGGTGAACTTTGCAGGGTGAAATGTAAGGGGAACACACTGCTATTCACAGTTTTTGAAATGTGATTAACAGGTAAATGTATAGATATACGTCAAAACCTGCAAAACTGATGATAGTTAGAAAATAGCACCATCATTCCAGTACACACTCCTATTTATCTTTTACCAAACTTAAGTTTATGTTACCCATATGTGCCATATAAGATTGACTGTTTAATCATCAGGTAGCCCTGGATATCTACTCTCAGATTAAGCTTTGGCTTTCACCTGTGAAGACTGCATTTGTAATTAAGAAGGGTGGACCAACAGAAGACCAAAGAGCTGCCTATGGGATAAAAGTGTGCCATTCTGTACCTGAGAAAAGGGGGAAACTCCACTGGAGGTATTTCAAAACCACTGGACATGGCCAGAACTATGAATTGGAATGTCGTGAAAAAGAAGGAAACCACCAGTGTACTGAGCAACCGGCATCAAAGTGGTCATGCAAGGAAAACAACAACTGACAACACACAAATGGTGAGAGCAGTTTAAAAAAAAAACCCCAAAACAATAGCCCCTAACATAATAAAAAACAAAAAGCAAGGATGGAAATATCACAGCCTATTTGAATGAGATTTGGAGAAAAACAATATAGAAGCCATACTGCAAGATGCAAACCACTCATCAGCATTAACCCTAGTACTGCAAGACCTCACTATATTGATATCCCAGATAAGTTTTGTGTACTGCCAGTCGTCTGTATATTGATCACTTCTGGTGTTTTCATTCACTGCTGGTCATCTAGCTGGTCATATAGCTGGCAATACTAGGGTTAAAAATAAAAAATCCAGATTGGAATTTGCAAAAAAAGCATAGAGGTAAGCCACAACCATTCTGGAACAAAGTTCCATGGACTGATGAGACAAAGATTAACCTCTACCAAAGTGATGGAAAGGCCTAAGTGTGAAGAAGGAGGGGATCTGCTCCTCAAGTACAAGCTCACGTGTGAAACATGGTGAAAGTTATGTTATGGCTTGGGCTTGCATGACTGCTTCTGAATAAAGATCAGTTATTTTATTGATGATGTAATTCATGATGGTAGAAGCAGAATAAATGCAGAAGTCTAGAGAAATATATTGTTTGCCAGTTTACAGAGAAATGTATCCATACTAACAGGGAGAAACTCATTTATGCAGCAGAACAAGCATGACCCAAAACACACTGCGGCCTCAACGAAGGACTTCATTAGGGGGAAAAAACTGAAGGTTTTGGACTGACAACACCAGATCTTAACTCAATTTCACCTTCTGAAGAGTACACTGAAGGAGGAGACCATGAAAAACAGACAGCTATGTGGTAAAAGCCTAGAAAGGCATGACTAATGAAGAAACAAGAAATCTGGTGGGGTCTATGGATTTTAAGGTTGATGCAGTTATTTTGGGCTAGGGATATGCAATCAAATATGAAATATTTTTTGACCTTGATTTATTTTCAAACATTCTGTTGCAATACTTTTGCTCATTTGAAAAACTACGGTCTGATATAGAATATGTTGTGTTCAATGTTGTTCAGCTACCACTGCATTTAGGGTTACTTTTAGTTACCACTTTCAACAGTTTAGCCATGCATTTATCTTGCTATTTTAACTGTTAAATCATACATTTTGCAAACACTTTTAAATCTGTAAGAATACTCTTGTACAAATGTATATTATTTATACTTTTAGTGAGGCATTTCATTAATTTTTGCAGTTTATTAATCAAATTTTAAATTAATATTTTATAATGATTTATCCAGTTATTTTGGCTGATTATTTATACTGCCAAAAATAGTTAAGCTAAGAATTTTTACAAATTTTTTCATTCATAAGCTACTTCATTAGTTAGTATGTTTAGCTGACATTTACATTTGTTTATTCATTATGATAGCTGACAACTTTAGCTAGTGCATACCTGAGGCAACAATTTCCATATTTAGCCAAAAACACATTATATATCTTACAAATACAAATACAAATTATATGTTGATGATACAGTAAGGTCCATATGTTTTGGGAAAATGATAGATTTTTTTGTAATTTTGTCTCTGTACACCACCACAGTGTTTTTTTACTGGGAGTTACCAGGATGGACAGGATTAGAAATGAGTACAGAGGGAGAGAGGGACAGCTCAGGTTTGGAGATAAAGTCAGAGAGGCAAGGTTGAGATGGTTTGGACATGTGGAGATGAGGGATAGTGGATATACTGGACAAAGGATGTTGAAGCTGAAGCTACCAGGCAGGAGGAGATGAGGAAGACTACAGAGAAGGTCCATGCATGTAGGGAAGGAGGACAGGAAGAGGGTTAGTGTGAGATGGAGGCAGATGATCCACTGTGGTGACCCTACGGGAGCAGCTGAAAGAAGAAGAAGAAAACACCATCACAGTGGATTTTATATCAAACACTCAAAATGTGACTGAAGTACGGAAACTTTCAGCTTTAATTCAGGGGGTTTGACAAAATTATTGCATTAACTGTTTAGGAATTACAGTCATTTTTATATATAGTCTTCCATTTTCAGAGTTAATAGAACAATTGGCTGCAGCATTTTCTCAGCCAGGTAAGGCCTGTTCCCTCATTGTCAAAGTCTGCAATCAAGAGATGCTTTCATGAATATAAATACAGAGAGTTTACAACAAGGTGCAAGCCACTGGTCACACTCAAGAACAAGAACGTCAGATGCTAGAAAATGGCAGCCAGAGAAAAGTATGGAGAAAGAAAGAAAGAATCCATGATTTGAAGCATACCACATCATCTGACAAACATGGTGAAGGCACAGGAGCGTATGGCTGCCAGTGGAACTGGAGTCACTATTGTTTACTGATGATGAGACTGCTGGTATAAGTACTACGATGAATTCTGAAGTGTACATGACTATACTCTGCTCACATTCAGCCAAATGCCACAAAACTGACTGCACATGGATATTGACCCAAAGCATACTGTAAAACCAACTCAAAAGTTTCTCAAGGCAAAGAAATGGGATAATATATAATGGCAAAGTCAATCACTTGATCTCAACCCACCAGAGCATGCTCTTAAGCTATTGCAGACAAAACTGAAGGCAGAGACACACAAACAAGCAATAACTGAAGGCGACTGCAGTAAAAGCCTGGCAGAGCATTTCAAGAGAGGAAACACAGCATTTGGTGATGCCTGATTTTAGGTGATGTGGTGAAGTGGTGATGACTGATTTTAAGAGAGCTGATAATAGAGACAGCCAAAAATTAATAGATAAAAAGATCGAAATATTATCAGCTCTCTTACACAGTTAGATATGCTTTTTTTGTACACTGACAATAGATTTAAAATCAGTCAAAATATCAGTGAAATGCAGACTTTCAGTTTTAGTTCAAAGGGTTTAACATAAGTGTTACATTAACTATTTAGGAATTACTGCCCTTTCTTTACACAGCCCCTCATTTTAAGAGGCTCAAAAGTAATGGGATGAGCTAACATGATTTTAAATGTAAGGATTGTTTTAATACTTGGATGCAAATCCTGAATGCCTGAACCCATGGGCATCACCAAATGCTGCATTTCCTCTCTTGAAATGCTCTGCCAGGCTTTTACTGCAGTCGCCTTCAGTTATGTCTGCAATAGCTTAAGAGCATGCTCTGGTGGGTCGAGATCAAGTGATTGACTTTGCCGGTTTATATTATCCCATTTCTTTGCCTTGAGAAACTCTTGAGTTGATTTTACAGTGTGCTTTGGGTCAATATCCATGTGCAATCAGTTTTGTGGCATCTGGCTGAATGTGAGCAGAATATAGTCATGTACACTTCAGAATTTATCAGCTACTTACATCAGCAGTCACATCATCATATCTATGTATTAATTTTTGGCTGTCTCCATGGTTTTACTTTTTCTTAAGTTTTTTAAACTCAAGCCTTCCTTACATTAACATTTCCCTTTTTCAAAACACTAGGTGACCAGTTTGCCCCCTATCCCCCAGGGGACTGCAGAAGTACCCCCTGTGGTGCTTGTCCCACGGGTTCGGAAATGGAAAATTACCCCAACACAGACCTCATGGCAGCTGCAGATGAGTACAGTGTTGTTGTGGACTCGCTTTATCTTTTTGTCAGGCAATTGATGACAAAATCAGGAGTCATTCAAAATCTAGTTTGACTATGATAACTTGCAGCCAACTTTGAAGTAAATACTTCTTAATTTTTCCTTGGGGGGGGGGCTCTTGGAGGAATCCCTCGCAGCTCTCCCCAGCCCCCGTGTGACCCCTCCCTGAGCCGTGTCTGGCGGACAGGCGGCAGCTGCGGATCCAAGCAGAGTGTCTTTAAGACCCAGCGGAGCTCGGCAGGGAAACCCCGCGGCTTGAGTTGTTTCTACTCTCCTGAGTGTCAGCTAGTTATTTGTGGGGAGGCGCTGTAGCCATTTCGCCACATGAAAGCCCGATGAGCTGAACGAGCGACATCCGAGTTGCTCGCGCAGAAGGAGAAATAAAGCTTCAAGGAGCTCGGCGCGCGCCCGCGTACTACACGAACTCGCGCGTAAAAAGGCGCACGGCGCTCACACACGCACACTTCCTCCTCGTCCGCCGTGGAAAAAAAGAGAGAGAGAGAGAAAGAGAGAGAGAGAGGGGAATAGAGAGAGGACGCACGAAACTTCCAACTCTCCCATGTGGAAAAGAGAGGCTTGAAGATAAGGTGTATTTTCCCCCCTTCGGAGCTCCATTCCTTCCCCTTCACTCCCTCTCTCTTTCTTTCTCTCTCTCTCAGTGTTCTTGCCGGGATATTTGCGTTTCTATGAGAGTCTCTCTCGGCGAGGAGAGAAGTTTGGTTGTTTGCCTGGTCGGCTGAGGAGGAGGAGGAGGAGGAGGAGAAGAAGAAGAGTCCGGTTAAAGTGGGGGAAGATGGTCCACAACGCCGCTTGGAGAAGAAGCTTGCTATGCGTCCTGGCGCTCTGTCTCAGCTTTGCGTCCCCGCCGTGCAAAGCTCGGATTTACACCAACCACTGGGCAGTCAGGATAGCCGGGGGAGCCGAGGTGGCCGAGCGGATAGCGGAAAAATACGGCTATAGGAACATGGGACAGGTAAGGTGTCTTGTTGCTTACCGATCCGGTCAAAGTTGCCTCTAATTTGTGTGTCTTCGTGTGTTCGCCAACTCTTAAGAGCGCCTTTATTTTCCCCCCTACCAGTCGACAAAGGTTCATGGTGAAACTTCAGATGTCTGAAGTCCAAACCTGAGCTACGAAGCCTCTCACAACTCTTTCTGTAGCACTTTGGCTCAGGAGAGGAAAAGCTTGAGAAGGAACACAGAAAGAGCAGGATGGCACAACAGGTGCCTCCTCGCTGTGTTTTCACACACCACAGCCACAAAAGTCTCGTGTGGTTGTTTTTGGCACACAAGTGAGACAATTGGTGGTGCCCTTTGGTTTATGATCCTTGAAGGGACATCTAAAAGAACAGTTTGTGTCCTTCACATGTCTGGTATTTTAAGATTCAGTTCAAAAAATCTTCCCTGACAGCTAATATTTATCGGGAATCTATAGAGTTAGTTATTTTATATTAATATGTTTTTTTTTCAGTGAAAAGGTATGTTCTGTTTTTATTTTTAATTAAGTTTAAACGCTAAAACAAGGGTGTTAGAATAAGTGCAGCACATCTCAGTGTGTTTTTAAATTCCCCTTACTGTACACACTTGTACGGTTCAAGGCCCCACAGTATTGATTAGATCTGACATGTCAGGCAAAAAAACCCCAAAAAATAAAACAACTGGCATTGCTTAACCTAATCTAAAATAACTGGTGAAGATAATATACACGCAGACACTGGTGTAAGATTTGTCTCTTTCTTTTTATGCCATGTGATTTTATTAGTGAACAGAAGTCTGCTCTTGTGGAGGAGCAGTTTATCTGGTCACTTTGTCAAAATGTGCTTTTGCAAAGTTTTAAGTTTTAGTCCTATGTTCTTTCTGTGCAAGAGACAAGGCACGCAAATATGGACCTCACATATGCGACTGAAATACGTGGGTAGTTCAAGCCTGTGCTTGCCAGCGGTCGACATGAAGACAGCATGGAACAGAGGGGGGCATTCTGACAGGTTGTTGTGGGGTAGCCCAGTCAACAGCTATTGAACCCCCCACCTCCCCTCCACCTTATCCAGCCTGCCCACCCACCATACTCCCTAGAGAGCAGGCTTTAATGGCCTCGTTTATCCCCTCTCTTTGACGGGAACTAATGTGTGGAGCCCCCCTCTTCCATACCACCCCCCTTTCCATACTACCCCATAGGAATTTTCCTGTGGAGTGCAGTGTTGCCTCCCACCCCCCACCATTCGCCCTAATTTCCATCTCAATATGGGAAGGTTCATTGGACTTTGACACCTCATAGAGAAGATTTTACTTCACTTCCTGGTTTGGGGGTCAGCTGAAAGCCGCTCCCATGGGAGCCATAACAGCACACTTTGGTTGCCTAATGCGAACTCTGACACCCTGATTAGTACAGTAGCACTAATGCATATGCAGTGAAATTAAACTGAGATGACTTGATGTACTTTTTTGAACGTTAACATTCCTCCACAAGGTTTTCAAATCTAAACAAACTTGCTGGGACTATTACTGAAATAATGTTGGACATGAGTGCTAAATGAGAGGAGGTTTAAAGTTGTGAAGGGAAGCAGAGGAGGTAAAGAGAAAAAAGATGCATAGGAAAAATGTGGCAGACAGTATAGAGCTCTTTACAGGGTTGGGAAGAAGAGCACAGACAAAGATAATCACACACTGGGAGATAGGAGAAGGAGGGAGTGAAAGAAGGGACGATAGATGGATGGATGGATGGATGAAAAGAGTTGGCATGGAGAGAGAGAGCACCTCGTTGGGGAATTCTGGGTAATCCTCTTAACCGTGGAGCCCCCTTTCCAGACTAAGACACTGGCTCAAATTGAGTCTAAATCAGCTGACAATGTCCCAGACGTGGATATTTGTTAAAATTGGTGTTTTGAAGAGATGGGAGAGAGCCTTTTAGAGCCATTGATTGCAATGTAAAGCTAAGCATGGGCAGGAAGTGTATCATCAGCAGCAACTTATTAGATTGTTTGTACTAATGCTACATCATTTGTTAAATGCATTTGGCCAATAGCACATTGTTGCTGTAGAGTTTGCTAGGCTAGTAGAATGTCTAGAATTACATTAAAGTTTTCACAAATGCTGACTGTTTTTAGCAAAGCTAATCATCTAGTGCCTTTGACCCATAAAACAATCAATATAAAACAATCAGTGCTTTATTTTCATGCTCATGTTTTTTGTTGAGTAAGCTCAGGACACAATTGCTGATTTTCTTATTGTTGATTTGTAAGGGTTATGGGGATAAGAGTGATATGGACAAAGCTGGTGCAGGCAGTTATGGGAGTGACACAGCTGAACATTGTAAAATAGAAGAGAGGAACATTTTATCAGCTTTATCTTTCAACATTTGTTTTCAAGTTAAAATGCAAAGTTAAATTAATATATTGTCAGTGTTGTCTTTGATTTCACTTCCAATATTGTATGGACAACAGTGGGCCACTTCTCTAAATCATTCAATTCAGGTATTTCATTTACTCCCATTGCCACAAACCTATAAAGTTAAGCACCTAGACATGCAGTCTGCCTTTACAAACGGTTGTGAAAGAATAGGTTGCTCTAAAGAGTATGCTGAATTTAAGCATGGTACAATAACAGAATGCCACTGTTGCAACAAGTCACTTTGTGAAAGTTCTTCCTTCTTTATTATTCTACAATCAAGTGTAAGTGGTGTTATTGCAAACTGGAATAATTTAGGAACCAAACCAACTCAGCTGCATTGTGGCAGACCATGTAAAGTTAAAGAGTGGGGTCACGGAGTGCTGACGTGCGTAGTGTGTAAAACGCTCTAATGCTTAGTGTAACTAAATCAGTAACTGCAGAGTTCCAAACCTCCTTTGGCATTAACATCACCCCAAAAACTGTGCGCTGGGAGCTTCATGACATGGGTTTCCATGGCTAAGCAGCTGCATGCAAGCATTACATCACCAAGAATGATGCCAGACGTCAGACTGAGTGGTGTGAAGCATGTTGTCACTGGACTCTGGAGCAGTGGAAACATGTTTTGTGGAGTGACCAGTCAAGCTTCTATCTGGAAAACTGATGGATGAGTCTGGACTTGATGAATGCCAGGATAGGGTTACCTGCCTGACTGCATTCTACCAATTTCAAAGTTTGGTGGAGCATGGATAATGCCATTGGGTTGTTTTTCTGGGGTGGCCTGGGCCCTTTAGTTCCAGTGAAGGGAACTCTTAATATTTCAGCTTACCAAGGCATTTTGGAGAATTTTATGCTTCCGCCTCTGTGGGAACAGTTAGGGGAAGGCCGTTTTCTGTTCCAGCATGACTGCACCCCAGTGCAAAATGTAAGGTTCATGGTTGGATGAGTGGGTTGTGGAAGAATTTGACTGGCCCCCTGACCTCAACCCCATCAAACCACTTTGGGATGAGCTAGAAAAACGGATGGATGAATGGGCAAAAATTTCCACAGACACTCTCCAAAAACCTAGAGAAAATCTTCCTCGAGGAGTGGAAACTGCAAAGGGGGGACTGGCACCATATTAATACCTATATATTCAGAAGTATTAGATGTAATGTGCAGGTGGAACAATACTTTTGTACATTTTGTGTAGTTACTCATTGTATCTTTTAACCATTTCACTGCTTAAATAAAAATCCCACCCACTCTACTGGCAGATTTAAGCATATCAGTTTGAAAAAAAACTCCCACTCAAATCAATATGTATTCTGAACCTGACGGGCACACAAACCTTTACCTTGGCCAGTGACAAGCATCGCCATAGCTACACATTTCCTCTCTCCATATCTGCCTGCCACTGCAAGAGAACCGGCGATAATGGTCTTTCTCACCCCAGCAGCCCCTTTCCTCTCCTTTTCAGAGCTACTCTAGTGTTTCAAACACTTATCAAGTCTTTCACATGTGAGATGAACTCCTAATTAACTGGGCATTAATTAGATTCTAGTGATATTGTATTAACTTTCTGTGTTCTCTTTTAATTATAAAAATACTAATTTTACCCAGTTTCATGAGTTAAAATATTGAATCAAGTCCTAGGAAAATTAATCTACTACTGTTAGACCAGATGGCAGAGCTCAGTAAGCTGTGAAACATGAAGACTCCAAGTAGTAAACAAGCTGTAACAAGTAATCTGGGAGTATTTTGGGTTTAGTCCCACTGACTGAGTGTAGCCAGCTACCATGGATGAAGCTCTGTTTCTAGAAAGCTGCAGGTAAAGAGGGCAGCATAAGAGTCTTAGTTACTAATTCGGGCAAAACAACTTGTCTAAATGTAAGAAATTACTCAGAGTGTGGCTAATGACAGCAGCACTAGCAGCAGCATCCACATGCCTGTTCTGAAAGTGGTTATATGTCAGTTTGTCCTGACACAGCCTACACAAGCATTCATTTTCTAGATCAAAATACAGCCAGACTGCAATGATTATGAGATGTCATCTGTCCCACTTTCCACCTTGCTTGTTTACAACATCCATTATGGCCATTAGTGCAGGGGGAGTGGAGCTACTGGGACTGGTAGTGACCAGTGGCTATGTAATCCAAGAGTGAGCCAGTATTGCACAGTGAGGACATTAAAAGCAAACCAATATTTCTTGTGCCAAACAAGGGTGGCTGGACTGAATGATTTAGTTCACTAATTCCTTACCTGTACAGCTGCAAAAGCTTCTAGCACAAGCACCTCCACTCTTATCTTATGCTTTATTTTATTTTTTACCTATCATATATTGCATCAATGTATGAAAAAGAAACAGATGCAGCCAAACAATGTATTAATAATCCAGGATCCACACGCCACAATACTTCACACAGATTGTACAGGCATTTTTTTATCTTTTGGGGGAACTCGTGGCATAGCAAATATTCAAAACTACGTCTTTATTTTCTGTCAGGGATTGAGTAGATTGTTAAATGTCCTCTCCTGAAATCTCTCCTCTCACACAAAAAGATTACAAGGACAAGAGCTAAAGAGACACATTCATGAGCAGCTCTTTGTCATCATCACCGTTCTTTAAACCCACTTCAAAAAAAAAAAAAAGACTATACTGTCATTGTTGTTTGAGAGCTGCCCCTTTCATTCATGGAAGGAATAGCTTACCAGCAAGAAATGCATTAGCGCAGCTAACTACTCACATGGAAGAAGATTAGAGTGACAGCGCACTATCATTATGTAAAGTTCATTTAAACAGCCAGGTTGACTCACAGTACACTGTCATGCACAGTGACAGCCCTGGCAGAGTTTCTGCAGAGAGAGGACGATGGACTGCAACATCTCCGGATGCACCGATCGTGAAATTCTGAGCTATTGCTGATACTTTTCCCTGTTTGTTCATTCTTTTTTAAAAGTCACTTATTTGCCACTTTTGACGGAGGAAACACATAACTGAACTGTTGTAAAATCATTTAGCTTTTCATCACCTCATCATTAAACATTTAGCCACCTCACAACTGATGTGGTGACAAAAAAACATCAAGGTCAACATCAATGACGGACATACGCTATATGGACAAAAGTATTAGCCTTATATGTTACACTTACTGGAGCTTTTATGATATTCCATTCTGAAACTGATGGCTTTAGATTGGGATGTCACAAGATTTAGGAATGTGGATTTGGAATGTAAATGTTTGCCCATTCATCCAGAAGAGCATTTCTGAGGTCAAACACTGACACTAAACAAGCGGACCTTGCAGGCAATCTCCATTATAATTCATAATAAAGAGTTGGATGGGGTTGAGGTCAGGGCGCTGTGCAGGCCAGTCAAGCTCTTGCACATCAAACTCATCCAACTATGCCTTTATGGACCTTGCTTTGTGCACTGGGGTACAGTCATAATGAAACAGAAAAGGGCCTTCCCCTTACTGTTCCCATAGAGTTCGAAGCATAGAATTGTAAGCTGAAGCACTAAGATTCCCCTTCATTGGCACTAAGGGGACAGGCTAACCCCAGAAAAACAACCCAATTGCATTATCCCTCCTCCAAACTTTACAACTGGCACAACATAGTCAGTCAAGTATCATTTTCCTGGCATTTGCCTGGTGATGTGTGGCTTGTATGCAGTTGCTTGGCCATGGACACCCATGCCATGACGTACTCAGCAAACAGTTTTTGTGCCTATATAGTGCATCAGTCAACAACCTTTCATGAGTGACCACTGGCACAATTGTGTGTTCATTACAGGAAGCACCTATATATTATCTGAATACTGGTATTTCCAGATGTTGGCCCTCTGTCTGATATCAGCAGATTCAATTCAGTTCAATTTTCTTTATATAGTATCAATTCACAACAAAAGTCGTCTCAAGTTGCTTCACACTGTAAGGTAAGGGTTAGGGTCAGGGTTAGGGAAAACCCCAATAATCACACGATCCCCTTTGAGCAAGCACTCGGCGACCATGGGAAGGAAAAACTCCCTTTTAACAGGAAGAAAACTCCCTTTTAACAGGAAGAAACCTCCAGCAGAACCAGGCTCAGAGAGGGGTAGCCATCTGCCTTGACCGGCTGGGGGTGAGGGGACAGAGAAGAGAGAAAGGAGAGCAAAGAGAGACACAGACTATAGGAGAAAGAAGAAAAATTTCAATGACATGCAGCAGTAACAAATAAATGCATGGGGAGTGAAAAGAGGTGGATGGAGAAGAAATGCCCAGCACATCATAAGAAGCCCCCCAGCAGCCTAAACCTACTGCAGCATAACTAAGCCCTAACTATAAGCTTATCAAAAAGGAAAGTTTTAAGTCTAATCTTAAAAGTAGAGAGGGTGTTTGCTTTCTGAATACAAACTGGGAGCTGGTTCCACAGGAGAGGTCCCTGATAGCTGAAGGCTCTGCCTCCGATTTTACTTTTAAAAACTTTAGGAACCACAAGTAGGTCTGCACTCTGAGAGCGAAGTGTTCTAATGGGAAAATATGGTACAGTGAGGTCTTTAAGATAGGATGGGGCCTGACTGTTCAAGACTTTTTAAATTCAATTCTTGATTTAACAGGGAGCCAATGAAGAGAAGCTAATATAGGGGAAATATGATCTCTCTTTCTAGTCCCCATCA
>VUQH01058895.1:0-15427 GCA_015106775.1 Etroplus canarensis
TACCTTCCTTCTCTCCATCATATCAGCCAGCTCTCTCCCTTTACCAGTCATAGTTCCTACATTTAAAGTCCCTACTCTCACCTCCACTCTCCTACTCTTCCTTCTCTCTCTCTCTGCCTCCTAACACGAGTTCCCCCTCTCCCCCTCCTTGGTCTTCGGCCAACAGTAGCATAGTTTCCACCGGCACCCTGTTGGCTAATGGCACCGGAGGCGGTCGTTGTTAACCCGGGCCGCGACCGATCCGGTATGGAAGTCGTGTTATGAATCCGCATATTTGATTTGGCAAAGTTTTTGCGTCGGATGCCCTTCCTGACGCAACCCTCACCATTTACCCGGGCTTGGGACTGGCACTAGGACTACACTGGCTTGTGGGCCCCTGTGGCTGGTTTGAACAATCAATACTTATTAAAGAAAACAATTCTTTAGCTAACATAGCTAACAGACCTATTGGTTGCAGTATCACAGTTCTCCCTTGATGGGAAAAATACTCCCTCACCCAAAGATGTCTGTGTGTTCACAAGTTGACTCACAGCAATCTTAAGTAAACAAAACTTTCCAGCAAGCAAGCACAGTATAAATTAAAACAATGGAGGTGAATGTCCTTGGAGGTCTGGGGTCTCTGGCATTTGCCCACTTTTTCTGTTGGTGAATAAACCTTCCCTTGGGACTGTTTTAGCAGGTTAGAAAATATACACACTATTGTTTAACTGATTGGAATTTCATAACTTTTCCAAAGTGCTGTGTATAAACATGGTTTCAAACCGATGATGCTTCTAAAGTTGGGCTGCAAATAGTTCATTATCCCTGTTCATTACAGACCATAGCTGTAAAACAGTTTATCAGAGTGGATTTGATTGATATCTTTGCTCTGAATACAAAACTCATTACTTTTTACACAGCAATGAAGAAAAGAAATGTGAGTGATCTGTTTATAATGTGTTTTCTTTTCTCATCAGGAGATTCTATGGCCAAAAGGAATGCTAAACCTATCCCAGCTGTTATGGAGCTAGAGAGAACAAGCTGAACAAGTCAGCACTTTATCACAGGACTGACATGGAGAGACAGACAGCCATTCATGCTTACAGCCAGTTTAGAACTTCCAACTGACCCTGCATGTCCTTTGGACCATGCAGGAAGAACATAAAAACTCCCAGCTGGCTGTTAAATTTGACCCTATAGATCCCTCTAACTGTGTGGTGATAGTGCTAACCACTGCACCACCATGCCACCCAAATGTACCAGTTACAACTGTGCACACATATACTGAAACATGTGTGCACATTCAAAAAATTCAAAATGGCTACAAAAGGATCTGCTAAGATGTGGGTTGTTCACATCATCCCAATTTGCCTATTTACACAGAAAAAAGAAAATGAACAAAACACATAGTAAATGCTTAGGTTTTACAGTATATGCATCGTATAGCTCATAAGATGTATACAATTAGGTTCATAAGTTCCAATGAAGTCTAGAGCCCAAGGACATTGCTGTGGTCTTCCAAGCCTTTTGGTGTTGCTGAGCTGGCCATTGCATTCCTTCTTTTTTAACGAGTGTACCAGATTGTTGATTTGGTCACGCCTAACATTGTTTGCTAAAACTCTGACAGGTTAATTTCAGTTTTTCAGCCCAGTGATGGCATCTTTCACTTAGATCAACGACAATGAATGTTCCTGTGAAAAGATACCAAATGCAAGTTCAACATTTGGAATGAACTCCAGATCTTTTATCTGCTAACCGGTCACAGAAAATAAGCAGTGACAAGGAAACAGGCCTCACCAGGCCATGAAATTAGTTGTCAATGAACTTTCCCATTACTTTTGAAGTCTTTGAAAATGGGTAACTATGTATATAAATGGCTGTGATTCACAAACAGTTGATACAATACTTTTGTCAAACTCCTTGAATTAAGGCTGAAAGTCTGCACTTTGATCACAGCTGACTGTTTTATTTAAAATCCATGTGTTGGTGTACAGAGACAAAATTACAAAATAATTCATTTTCGAAAAACTTGTGGACTTAACTGTACGTATATTTACTCATGTCACATTTTTTCTTATCTAATTAGAGAATGATAAATAAGCAAATATTTAATTGTATAAGAAAATGTGAAAGTAGACATTTTACTAAGTAAATAACGGTATTAAGCTGTGAAAGTCTAATACTATATAGTCTATTTTTTATCATTCATTCTTTCATCATTCATCATCTTCCGCTTATCCAATTCAGGGTCATCGGGTAGCTGGAGCCTATCCCAGCTATCACAGGGTGAAAGGCGGGGCACACCCTGGACAGGCCACAAGTCTGTCCTTGAGCCAACACATAGAGACAGACAACCATTCACGCACACATTTACACCTACGGTCAGTTTAGAATCGCCAGTTAACCTAATCCCTTTGCATGTCTTTGGACTCTCCGAGGAAGCCAGAGCACCCAGAGAGAACCCAAGTACGGGGAGAGCATGCAAAAAAATGCTAAAACAATAGCTAAAATTTCATCTGAAATTAATGTTCCTGAGCTTTCTCTTACATGTTTTTCTTCTCTACCGCTCAAATTGTTTGAGTTGTTGTTTTTAAGAAATAACATCTGTATTGTGTTGTAGTTGTGTAGAGGTTCTGCCTTCAGTGGTTAGCATTATTAGTCACTTTTGAATCATTGTACAAAAATGTGTCTCACTGAGTGAAAATGTGCTTGGACCTTTGCAGAAAGGTCAAAGAGGTCTGTAAAGTGTGTCTAAATATGTGAAAAGCTGCATTTATTGAATCAGTGAATTGAGTTATAAATTAAAGACACTGGGTTAAAAGAATGGGAGTTAGTGTTTCAGCAATTCAGAAAAAAATGAATCTAAGTGGTAATTTAGGAGTGTAAGAAGACATTCCTGGGAACACTTATGCTGAGGTACAATCATGGTCCCGATTCAAAAGGGTTTCTAACACTCTCTACAGAGTTGTTGTGAAGTCAGACTGTCTGCAGAGGGCACTATCTGATTATTTATGTATGGATAAACCAAGCTCTTCTGTTGGTAACCTTACAAAGGCAAGAAAACCATAGAGATGAGAGAAGTAGGTCACAAGTTTCTGTAATTGTACTTCTTCAGTCCACAGAGAGATGAAGCCTCATTTTGTTCCCCCTCCTTCTCGGTTTCACATGGACAGGTCTACCCAAATATATTTTGCATGATTTTTATGCATCACTAATCTTTAGAATTTAAGTTCTTCTTTCCGTGAGGGTCTGAACTGTTTTCACACACTCACACTGAAAACTGCATCAGGATGATGTTGCTAACAACTCTGGCTGTCATGCTGGGCTTTCTGAGTCTGGGTGAGAATTTTCAAACATTTATCTTTAAACTGTTAAATCATCAGTTGTCCATGTTTAGTGGAAGCATCGCCTGTTGATCTGATTGATTTAATTTGTGATAAATTAGACAGGTGATTCTCAATATTTATATTTTATTTCTCATTTCAGAATCTTCTGTCTCAGACTGATAAATCCAAGTCTGCCAGTCTTGGAGGGACCGTGACCATCAGTGCCACAGGAAGTTCAGATATTGATGATGATCTCAGTTGGTACCTACAGAAACCTGGACAGCCTCCAAAACTTCTTATATACACAGCATCAAATCTCTTCTCAGGAACTCCGTCTAGATTCAGTGGCAGTTACTCTGGTTCTCAGTACACTTTAACCATCGGTGATTTTCAGGCTGAAGACACTGGAGATTATTACTGTCTGGGATACCATGGTGGTGACGTGTTTACACAGTGATTTACAGCTGTACAAAAACCTCCTTCAGTTTGAGTGAAGACTGCAGGTGCAGAGTGTTGCTGAGGAGACAGTGATGAGAATAACTGGCTCAGTGAACACAACACAAAAGCAATGAACACAATGAATGAAAGTCATAGTTTTTCACATGCAGTAAGCATATAACACTAAATCTGATCTTTTCAAGAACAACTGATGTTAGCATGAGTCCATAGACAGAAATTACATTTTTCTTTACACCTACCAGTTCTTTACTAATCATCTGCTACTGTTCTCATGATAAAAAATAACATGTACACTTTACAAGTTATGCTTTATGTTTAATGCTATTTTGATAAATCCTAGAAATATATATATAAATATATAAAATCCAAAATCTGTTCTGTTGAACAGAAATATGATAGTCAATTTATAATTCTTGATCTGTGTGCATATATATGTATATATGTAACAATTACATACCTGTATATTATATTATTTTCACTTTCATATTCACATTTATATTCACTCATTTCTGTTTCATTTATATCACTGTGTGACTGTAAATACTTTAATTCTATTTCCTACTGCCATGCCATGTTTATACTGTAAATAGTACTGTTCAGCTTCAACCACCTACACATTGCATATAGGGTTTATATATTTATCTTTAATATTTATATTTATAGATATTTAATGGAGTGTCTGTAATGTGAGCAATTTCCCTCCTGGAATTAATAAAGTATTCTGATTCTGAAAAACAAAAAGTTCTGCTAAGAATAGACCATTGGGAATTACCTGTGTTTTTCTGATTCCCTCAAATTGTGAGATCAGCGCTGTTTAAGAAAGAACTTAAATCATTAATAACATACAGACTCAAAAACTGATCACATTCTTAGTCAATATTTGACAAAGATTATTAATGCTACATCTTGTTGTACAAAGTAAGATTTTCTGGTATGATGACTTAGGTTCATCCACCAGTAGTGTACCAAAATGATTCAAAAACATGAAGTGAACCTACAAAAACCTCCTGTACTGTGAACAAACCTCTAAGCATTAAAAAATTCTGCAACCCCAATACTGCAGCTAAATTAATATTACTTTTAATCTACATTTTGTTGAACATAAAGGACAAATACATTTTCCTGTAAATCAAGAGAATATCTTTCATTTTGCTTCACTTTTTTGTGGTGTAAAGAGAAATGTTTATTGTCTTTGTAACAAGTATTTCTTTCACAGTTTTGGTAATTGATTAAATAAATAACATTCTTCATAATAAATATTAAACTATTTCCAAGTATGGTTGAAATACATCATTTACCTACATTATATTACACTGCATTAAAAGTCAGCAAACACATAATTCATACTAACCACACAGGACAAAAACTTATTTTATCCTCAGTTGCACCTCTAATATGTTTTTTCAGTTCCATTAAGACCATATTTAGTGTAAATTTAAACATCCCTCCTAAATTTTGTTTCCCATATTGCCTTCAGTGTGTTGTATACAGCAAAATATTTTGCATAATCAGCTGATCCTCCAGTGAACTGACGTTTATAGTTCTGTGAGTTCAGGCTGCAGGACTCAGATCTGTCAGTCAACACAGCAGAACCACAACCAACATGACTCTCGTCACCATCCTCTATTGGACGCTGATTTGCTGCTGTTTTACAGGTTCATTCACTCAGCAACATTTCAAACATAAGGTGCTGCTTTTTCACCCATTTATTTCTGCTGATAAATTATTTGTTTTTGTTTGCAGGATGCAGCAGTCAGGTGACTGTGACTCAGCCTGCAGTAGTAACATCTACTTCAGGATCCACTGTCACTCTGACATGTAAAACCAACCAAGCTGTTGCATCTTGCAGTGGTTACCAGTGTATGAGCTGGTATCAACACAAAGTTGGCCAGGCTACAAAGCTCCTGATAAGACAAGGTAACACATTGCATTCAGGAACACCATCTCAATTTAGTGGTAGTGGGAAAAGCTCTGACTTCTCTTTGACCATCAGTGGAGTTCAGGCTCAAGATGCCGCAATTTACTACTGTCAGAGTATTCATGTAATAAACAGTGTTGATGTGTTTGCACAGTGATCTGTAGTTGTACAAACTACCCTCCCTCAGTCAGACTGCAGAGACACTGAGATGTTACAGCAGGAACTGCAGGAACTGACTGTAGCTGCTGAAGAAGAGACTGACACAGACCACTGAACACAGAGCTGGCAGTGACCTCATCCAGTATACACGTTCACATTCATATTCGCATTTATATTCATATTCATAGGAGGCTAAAATCTTTGGGGTTTTGCATAAGGACAATGTATCTTATATTCCATGGAACCATTTCAAATGTAATCTCAAATGAAGGTTTTAAAATTTAGATTTGAAGTTTCAGTTATCACAACCCTCTAAAGCCCCTTTGTGTTTCCACAAGGGGTCACCAAAGCATATGAGTCTACGTCAGTAATTTGGCATGGTTTTTACACAGGATACCCTCCCTGATATGAGTTGTGTCCCCACCTGGGCTCAGCCAGAGACCTTTTGCTTGTAAGGCAAACATGTAAACCACTGTAGAGACACTAAAAATCACAACCACCCAAATTCTCATTTTCCTATCTGAACACTGCCCTGGTGCTGTTTTGCAGATTCATGCATTCATTGTCCCCCTATGGATCTGTTACTATCCTTTTTACTTTTTACCTTATTTATCCAGTTAAAAAAGTCTCACTTTTTTTCCCCTTTTTAAGAAAGACATGGCCAAGAAGTTTCCATTTTCAATCTTTAGTAAAAATTTCACAGCAACTATCAGCATTATGAATAAATCTGGTACAGACTCTCTTTTACCCTAAGAATAA
This sequence comes from Etroplus canarensis, assembly GCA_015106775.1. Classification (NCBI taxonomy): domain Eukaryota; kingdom Metazoa; phylum Chordata; class Actinopteri; order Cichliformes; family Cichlidae; genus Etroplus; species Etroplus canarensis. Next base: position 6,601 of record VUQH01058895.1, read on the forward strand.
TGTAAATTTGCTTAATTTGTGGCCATTAATGATCAAATCTACCAAGAGAAAATAAAATTTTAGCAGCTCAATGCGTCCTTTGTGTTTAGTTTTAATTGGTAAAGATAGTAATTGAGCAAATTAACCAATTTCATAGATTTTTAATGCCAGAATGTGGGAATGTGTGAGCCTGGTTACCTATTGTGCCAGTTTTCTGTCTGTTACTGACATGATCAATAGATTTGTAGAACTTCTGTGCTGAAAACTGCTATTGTGCTCTATTTGAAAGTGACATTTTCAAATGACACAGAGACCAATAACATTAAAAACACCTTAAAAAGGATAGTTTGATGAGAAAGAAGCTCTCCAAAGCAGAGAGGAGCTAAAAATCAAGTGACTCCTTTCACAATTTTACATCTTGTCATTGGAAAAATACATATTATAATCACATCAGAGATGTATGGCTGTATTTGTGACAGTAGTTGAGATTTGAGCAGTTATATTTCTGTAAATGTATGAAAATAATTATTAAAAAACATATGAACTTGAGTTATTGTTTCTTAATGTTTTCAGTAAGTTGTGGTTTATGGCTGGAGGATTAAGTTGCAAAGCATAGATAATTAGATAAGTAATATTTGCTCACATCCACTAATCCAACTGTGTGCATTGTTCAAGGATTAGATGTTATTGGATTGTTACGAGTGAAGTAGCTGACATTGTTAGAAAGGACAGAGTCAAGCTTGGAAGGCTTTCCAGGTCAGTGTGGACTTAATATGTTAGCAGACACTGACAAAAGAATTAACATGGCATGAAACTATACAAGAATAGATTGAAAACTGGGGTGTATGACAATACCACACTATGAGTTATTGGCTTTATTGATTGCTGGTATAGCAGTAAGAAGATAATGACATTCTTTACCATTTCAATATACACATGCTTAAAATTTGAGTCATCGTTTGCAGATCTAATTCTGCTTCAGTAACAATAAAATGTAGAGTGTACACCATGTTAGTGTGGCAGTGATTATAAAAACACATTCTCTTTCACAGCCTGCATCTTCAAACTAATTAGAATCTTCTCTCTGGGCCAACAAGGTGTTATTTATTAGTTAAAATGACAGGTCTTGATGTTAAAGCAGCTCAGTCTATGTCCTGTCCCCTGAATGGATGACACAGCTTGACGTCACAGGCAAGTGTCCAGCTCCTAATGTTGACGTCATACCTTTGGACTCTGGCCTCTGATAATCCTGCCAGCACAGGTCAGAACACAGTGAAATTATAATGAATTGTCTGTTATTTTTGTTTTGTTTTGTTTTTATTTTACAAGAAAGCAACATGATCATATAAAGAGCAGTCTGAGTAGAAGCCATTTTAATTTTTAAGAATACGCTTAAAATTTTATTTACTTTAAATAAATCTATAGTTACTTTCTGTACATATTTTCTTTTAGCAACTGTAATGCAATAACATACAATGTAATTACATGCTAAAACATCCACATTCGAGTTTTAAGTTCCAGAGGAGACAGTGCATGAACCTGTTTTGTGAATGGGATGGCTTGGGCACAGGTAGTAATGACTCATAATGAGCTGTGCTGAAGTCTTGCCTTTAGCCTCCTTAATAAGCCTGAGTGGCTGTGAAGGAGACTATGTTAGCATGGGATAGGGATAATCCTTTTAGGTAGTGCTTTACCTGGAATAAGTCAGCCAACACTTCCTCCCTCAGACTGGATGAGCTCCCCTGCGTTAAACATTTCACAATTCTTCAGATTCACCTGCTCTCATCTGCCTTGGATCTTGAGGGATACATACTGATTTTTCCCACTCATCAAGAGATCCGGATATCTGGAGTCACTCAGGGTGGTGGGGGGGCTACCTGGGATACAGACTGAGCCTGAATCAGGATGGAATGTTTGAAGAAGTTGTTAAAAGGAATAGTGTCAGTGAAAGTCAGGGAGTATGTGAAGGACTACTGCAAGAGGAATGGTCTGCTGACACTCTCGGTCTTTGCAGTAGTGACTGGCTGTGTGCTTGGATTTATACTACGGTCACTCAACCTTTCCACACAGGTAATGGATGGATGGAGAGAAATTCAAGTGAAGACAAAATAATTTTTTCCCCCTTTGGTTCTGATAGACTTCGTTAAAATTAGAATCCAATGAAAAAAAAAATAATAACAGAACACTTTGAATGAGAAACAAGAATCTCTTAACATGTCTTGCACTGAAGCTGTAGCTGAGGTCAGTTATGCAATGCAGACACAAGTAGACAGGTAAGAGGTTTCAGGGGAAGATGAGCTCTAACAATTAAACAACTATAATCTTTTTTGTTTCTTTTTTAAATTATCAACACTGGGTTACATGACTTTGTGTATGTGATTTACTCATAAACTTCATAGAGTTTTATAGTAGAGTTTAAAGACCTCATTCTTTTAGTTGTAGAGCCCACAGTATTTTTGGTTTGATTCACTCTCACCAGTCTGGAGAAAATACAAATTTCAACTGAAAACATGATAGTGTCAATGCTGTTGTCATGTCCTTTTCTAACTGCAGGTTTTAAGTGAATGCATTTAAAAGAAATAGTCTCATCATTTTCACTTGGTAGATTGTTTTCATTATTACTCTTCTTATTTTTAAGAAAGAAAGAAAGAAAGAAAGAAAGAAAGAAAAAGTATTTGATTTCTTTTCAAATATAATGGTATAAAGAAGTAATTGACCCATCACTTAACCCACAACATCTATTTTAAAAACAAAATTAGTAAGCTTAACATATTTCCAATAGTAGTCCAAATTCCACTGCAAGTTAAGAGTATATTTTATTTTGTATAGTAGGAGTGTTTTAGTTATATTTTAATGTCATTCCATGATCACTTTCACATATCAATTTTTTTCTGTATTCTTAAACATATTTATAAGTGTCTAAACACCTATTTCAAAGGTATACAGTTCCAACATGAAGCCACTGTGATGTAATATGCTGTAAATGGACCAAGTAGCTCCTGTGTCCAGCACACTCCATAGCGTAATCTTGTGTGGTGGCAGTAAACACATTTTTATTTTGATCTGATGATCAATGAAAGAATATGTGAAGCACAAAATGTGAAGTGCCACAAAAGGGACCCATTCATAGCCTTTGTGCCTTTATTATCATAAATTTGGTATTAATCAGCACTAGCTGTAGTTGTGAGAGTGTGTGGCTGTCTTTTTCTCTGTGTTGGCTGTAGCAGCCTGTCCAGGGTTGGTGGTAAGTTGGAGAAGTGTTTAGAAAAATGGATGGATAGAATAAAACTTTCACATTGTTTATTCTTAAATCTTTATAAACAGGGTTGAATTGGTCAAAGTCATTTATAGTTACAGTTACATACTAAAATGATTACTCTAAGTTTAAGTAAAACTCAGGCTTTAATTATGGGGCAAATAACTTAACAAAATAATTAAAAGTACAATATTAAATTTCCAACCAAAAGCCTTATTGATCAATTGAGAAATGTCATGATATTTACAGTGTATCAATTTAAAAAAATGTATTACTTTTTGTTCGGTTAGTCAGTCTTCTTCACCAGTTAACTAAAGTGCTTGCTGACTTTTCTTCAGGTAAAGATGTTTCGCAATCATATTAAGTTTATTATTACTGAGACAATCCTCGATTATGAGAATAATTATAGAATAATTGAAAAATCATTTTTCAGCTTTACCTAATGTCTTTTTGGCTTGGTTTTTTTAAAGCAGTCAGTTAAAATTCAATGTTAAAAGTTAACACTGAATATAAACAGTTAAAGTCACTGCATCTTTTAGCAATCTGCAGCATATCAAAAGCAAGCAAAGTGGGCAGATGACCCATGTATTAAAGTCTGTAGTCCTCCTGCATAGGGCTAGCTTTAAGTCTGCCCCAGGCCATTTTCTGCATGTCATCAACAGTTCTGTTTAATAAAGGCAAAAATTATTTAAAAGAGCAACAAATTTTAGTCAAACAAACATTTATTTGATCCTTATTAATCCACTGAGACATTTTATAATATTCCCAGTATCTGATCAATTAGAAAAAAATGTAAAACTTTTTTCCTCAATCAGCCAGTCTTCTTTGCCATTAAACAACTTCAGCTCCAATTGACTTTTCTTCAGGTACAAAGGTATCACAATAATATTGAGATCTCAGTGCTGTTTATTGACATGACATAAAATTTTTTATAGAGAATCTTTTGCTGTGTGGTGGGTCCTTCACAGGGAAAAATTATGACAAACTTTTCAAAGGTCAGAAATATATTCAGTATCAGCTTTTACCTGTTTCTCTCTTCAACAGGCCAAGATCTACTTTTCCTTCCCTGGAGAACTGCTGATGAGGATGTTAAAGATGTTGATTCTGCCACTTATCACCTCCAGGTGAGAACTGGCTGGGATTGTTGCTTCAAATATATATTACACTAAATATGAAAATTGTTGCCCTTAAATTTAGAATGTGAACACTATTACTGACACCATCCTCTCAAAATTATGATAACTGCAGAATAATTCAGGCAGTTCACTTCAGCTTTATTTATATAGAGCCAATTTACTACAAAACTCCCCACAAGGTACTTTATGTTGTAAGGTAAAGAACCTACAATGTTGGAAAGTATTGAAAAATAATTCTTTCCACTTTTACTTGGTACATTTTTTTGGTTTGTTTTCTAAAATACTCAGTTAATATTCAGTGTTAAATACCAACAGTTACAAGTCTCTACATCTTTTTGTAATCTGCATTTCAAAACAAAACCAAGCTATTAATTCAAAACCACTTTGAATCTAATTTTTTGTAAAGCAAACAAGAAAGCTGCAGAATTAATTCATAATCACACATCATGTACTTTCCCAGTCTTATGTCTGGCCTGTCAGCCATGGACACAAAGGCAAGTGGCCGTTTGGGAGTCCTGACCATCACCTACTACTTGTGGACGACATTCATTGCTGTCATTGTCGGTATAGTGCTGGTGCTCATCATTCACCCAGGAACGGGATCTGAAATAGATGGTCACCATGCACATTCTGGGCCGGTTATGACTTCCGCTGATGCTCTGCTGGACCTCATCAGGTTAACATTTACACAGACATGGAGGATTACCATCATTCACACACTTAGACTACTGATCATAGCAGTCCATGCCAAAGCTGGTAACCACAAATATTTCCTCTACAGTGGTATTAGAGATTATTAAATGTATGTTAAGCTACACCAACAGTGGAACCATTTTAGCATTGTATTTCAAATTTAAGAGGTGAATGGTTCAGGGTGGTTGCAGCGTCATTCCCAAGCAGTAGTTTGGCTAAGAATAGGGAGATAGTTAATTGTGACCTGTTAAGCTGACAGTTTCTAAGAAGGTCTTGGTGCAGAGTCACTTTGTTAGATTGAACCTCTGGTGTACTGGCTCAGGCTTACTGCAGGGCCATTCATGTCAAAGTTACGCTTTTAAACCAGATTAAACTGGAGAACCCTGGTGAGGTGCGCATTTTGGTCCTCTTATGTGTTTGGAGGCAGTGTTAGTGACGCATGCTGTATAAAAGCAGTCTGGCAGATGCTGGCTCTACCCTTGCAGCTTCCAGCAACCTGAACATGTGAAAGTCTCTCTTCTCTGTTGTGTTGTGTGATAATGTAATTATCTGTTCTTACTAATTCTTACTCTATTCTTATATAAAAATACATTTAATCTAGGAAAAGATTATTAACTGTTCATCTTTACTTTTATTCACTGCTTATTCTAAACTATTATAATTTGTTTTGCCAGAGGTGCAGGACATACTTATATATGAGACTAACTGCTGCTGGGAATTAGGAAAACAGGTGGAAACAATCAGGGAAACAGGGACAACAGAGAGAGGAAATGGAACTAAATGCAAAGCACAAGACACAGAGGATTACCAAAGTAAAACAGGCAATAACCATAACAGAAAACACAGACGCATGAGTAAACTTGAAGAAGGGGAAAACATAAGAAAACAAGACAGAAGGAACTGACAATGCAATAAGCCCAAATAGGAACTAAAGTTAAAATGTAATATAAAACTAAAGGCTTGAAATACTAGAGTATAAATACCAATCAAAACTTCAAGAAATGACAAAAATCATGGGGTAGAACTATAAAATAAAACATAAGAAACTAATTCAGATGATCAACCCCATGAATATTACAGTAGAACTCAAATACAACATACTCAAAAGAACAACAGGAATCAAAATTTAGTCTACTATAAGACCCAGAAAACCTAAGAATCCTACAGACCATAACAGTCCATGCTCGTTTGGTGCTTAACGCAACCCATTTTTGTTTTCAAGGTTAAAAAAAAACTTTGACCTTCATTTCAGAGGCTGTTCACTAATAGAAAAAAGAAACTAGTAACACACATTTAAAAATGTTAGTTGTCATTATTTGAACTGAATATTATCCTTCAGACATGATCATAAAACTCTTTTGTTGTTCAATACAGGAATATGATCCCATCAAATCTAATTGAAGCAACTTTTCAGCAGGTAAGTGAACAACATGGACCTGTTGATTGATGACTGTAAATACTATTCATTATTTAAACTATGAGTATTTCCGTAGTAACGGATTTGTGTGGTTGCTCTTTCATTTCATGCCAGTACCGGACAGATTTAGTACCTATTGTGCAGAATGCCGACATAAAAGTCTCTCAGGCCAACTATGTCTATGTCATGCCCGACTACCAAAACCCTCGCCTGGGCCATCCAGTCTTCCTGGAGATCACCCCTGCACCCGACATCAAGTATAAAATTGTCCCCAGTACAAGTAAGGGCATGAATGTACTGGGGATTGTCATCTTTTCAGCCACTATGGGTAAGATAATCACCACAAAACTCAAACCCTTTTTATTTAACTATAATCATTAAATTTTTAAAGACAGTCTATTGAAAATTTATAAGCTTCAACCATGGTTTAAATCAAGTGCTGACTAAAGTTGTAGTGCTCACTTATCATCCATTATATTACAAGCCATAACATGTTCTGCACTGGTAGGCTCATGTCTCACGTTGTCTTGCTGCATGACTTAATTTTAAAAATTCAGAAAAGGAGTTGCTCTGATATATGGCTTATATATGTGTATTTATGACTAATTAACTACTGAGTGACTTGAAAACTGTTTACAGGTATAAGACAGAAGTACCATAACTATTACCCAACAAATATGTGACTCTGGTGTTCTCAGGTCTGCTGTTGGGCAAGATGGGAGAACGTGGAGCTCCACTCGTCAACGTGTGCCAGTGCATCAATGAGTGTGTCATGAAGATCATTAATGCTGCCATGTGGTAAGGTTGAACTCTCTCTCTTTCTTTCTTTATCTGTCACATACACATACAGACACTGCTGTATCACACTGCTGTATCACACACATACATCCAATCAAAGACAGACTACACAAAGTTCACACAGCAGAGCCAGATTACATCTAATAATAGATCTCACAGCAATTCAAGGAAGAGTCACTGCTGGTTTCTGAAGTGATCTTAAAGCTTCTCATTGGAGCTGATGAGTTGACTCCGGGATTACATTCTGAGTGAATAGATCAAGGAGGAATCAAGTGACAACTGACTGGAACTGTGGGTAGCACCATAAAATGTGTGTCCAAAAATGTCTTGGAATTTCAAGGTTTATTGTATCCATGTACTCATTATATGAATTTGAACAAGAAATTTCAAATCCAAAAGCATCAGTGTGCTGCTATCGCAACAACCAGTTTTGAAAAGCGTGGCAACAGGGATTTACTTCCATTCAGCCACAAGAGCATTACTGAGGTCAGCAACTGATGGTGGATGATGAAGTCTGGCTCACAGTAGGTGTCTCAATTAATCCCAATAGAGCTGTTTAGGGTTAAGGTCAGGACAGAAATCTTTTTCTTTGGACACACACACATGCACACACAAATGCACAAACTTGCACAAACTCCCCTAAAATGTTGCCATATGCCCATATATTTTCAAGATTCAAAGTTTTAATTTGCCCCATGTTTCTTGAAAGTGTAGAACAAGGCTAATGTGTAATGAAGATAAATCATTAAAAATATTTTTTTCAAGATGAAATATACTTTGCTTGTTGTGTAGTTGGCTTTTGGAGAATAAAATTCTGGAAGCACTCCATCATAAATATCACACTGTGCACTGTGGCTACAAATTACAGTAGATACAAATGTGGTAAAATGTAACAATATTAAAATAGTTGCTTGTTCTAATGGGAGAGTTATCACCCAAACTGACAGCTTCCTCAGCTTGAGAGTTTCAAGTCATTGTTTAGCTGCCTGATTTTCTCTGCTCTTTGCTTTGAGAAAAATTTATTCTCAAATCCAGCTATAAAGATCCTGTTTTGCCAAATGGCACATATATTATAGGATCATTCCATGTCAGTCCCATCTGACCATCTCACATTTGCCTGAAAAAAATCCAGAGGAAAGATATACTTATTTATTTGAATATGCAAAATTTTAGGTTACTACTATGATTAGTTTTCTCAAAAAATTATTTCAGGGAATGAAGGTAGGGGTGTTTTTAGATGTTTTTTCAAGCACCATTTTAGGATTTGCCATTTTAAAGTTCCATTACTATTATTACTATTACTATTATTCCATGAATTTGATTTTTAGGGTTAATATCTGGCACTATGAGTCTATGAATATAGACTTTGGAGCGCTACATATCTTCTTCTTCTTCTTCTTTCGGCTGCTCCCGTTAGGGGTCGCCAAGGCTCTCCTCCGCCTCCTCCCTACTCTCACTACAGATCACAATGTCATCTGCAAACATCATAGTCCACGGAGACTCCTGCCTGGCCTCATCTGTCAATCTGTCCATCACCATTGCAAACAA
>VUQH01058896.1:0-13027 GCA_015106775.1 Etroplus canarensis
CCACAACGCTCTCAGGTTATAACCATCACATCACAATCTCTGTCTGTACTGTCACAGTCCTCACTCCTAGTCACCGGTCTAATGACAACTGGCAGCCTTAAATACTCTCAGCTGTTAAGGACTAAACCATTATTTGACTATCAGGTGAGTTGTCAAATTCTACTCCTCCACCACATTTTATAATACAGCATTTCCTTAAATAAATATATACACATACATTTTATCCTTTTTATACAAATAAATATTTTATATTTTATCCTTACATTTTAACCATTATAATAAAAACACCCAAAAACCCATTGCACAGAGATTCCCTACACTCCCTTAACTCATGACCTCTCCCGGAACCTTTAAAATGGTGTCTGGACCCCAGGAGAAACATTTGCCCAAACACCCTGGGGAGGACACAGAAAAGACAGGTGAGTAATCACATCTTCCACAGCCACTTCTTTGCACCACCTTTATCCCTAGACTTTATACGCACATTTGCCTAAGTTTCCTTATTGGTAAACCTCACTTGTTCCCAGTAACAGTTCTTTTCTTCTCACAGACAATCACCTCATTCCTTGATGAGGAGCAGCTGTGCAGGATCTGGAACAAAAGGCTACCTACTAATCATTAAAATACTCAATAAATATTCAATAAATAATTAAACCTCTCATGTGCAAATGGTATTGGTGTGCAAATCTATGCTTTAAGTGCGATGCCAAATAAAGTGCTAGTTAAAGTGCTTTCAATAAAGTAAAAGGTGCTTTTAAAGTGCTGTACAAGTTGCAATACAAATCATTAGGTAAGGGAGTCCTCTTCCTTACAAGGACCATATATTGAAGTGGCCTGAATCCAGTTTTAAAAAAATCGGATTCTGGGCTGTTCAGACTGTCATACACAAATCAGATCTGGGTCACATATGGGCAAAAAAAAATCAGATTTGGGCCACTTTTGCCTGCAGTGGGAACATAGTGTTAATGGATGGTTACAGATGTAACTGTGGTTCTGTGAATGAAAGTCAACATGACACCATATGGGCTTAATGGGTATGTTGACTGAATATAAAATAGAAAGATGAGCACAAAACAGAACAGGAAATACAAGAACAAAACCACATATGGAGACATGACACTAGGAGGGGGAAATAATTACAACTCAAACATGGAGAATACATACACTAGGCTATTATAAATTCCTGTGACTGCAAGACAAAAAGAGAATAAAACCTCCTGCCTAAAGAAATGACAAAACCCCTAAGCATGGAAAATACATAAACTAAGGCTCTTAATGAAAAATAAAGTCAAAGGAAATCCACAACTAAAAAAAAAGCAAAGGGGTCAAGCTCATCATCTTTAAGAAATAAAAAACAGACCCCAGAACATGAAAATACTAATCAGAGGTTAAAACTCCAAAACACGAATATACAAAACGTTACAGTAAAGTCAAATCAACGACACAAAACCTGGAGGTCACAATACAACCATGTGGGTTTTTCTAATTAAATACTCCCTGAGGTCATAGCTGGAGGACAATAACCTCTGGGAAAGCTGGTTTCTGTGAAAGGCCCCCACCCCCCACACCACTCATCTCACTATCAACAGCAAATGCACTCTTGTTGGGGTTGAAATCGAGAAAAGCTGTTGTTTAAATAAGATAAATTTTGAGTCTGTCTTGGTTTTAATTCTCCTGACAACAAATTTCTTCTGAATGATCAGATACATTACAGAATGACTTTACAGAGCTTTCTGGGAAGGCTAGGTGAATGGGAAGGAAACGTTTTTGAATAGTATTTTGTTCTTGAGTAAATTTTGTATAAATATGATGAAACAACCTGTGGAGTCAGTCCTTCTTTGGAGCTGTTTTTTTTTTCCCCAGTGAACATATATGATGTGCACATCTGTTACAGGCAACGTTAAATTCTTAGGAAATTGCGTGAGGGTTAAAAGGAAAAAGAATTACGAAACTGCCTTTTGATAATAAATTAAACATCAAAGTTGCAAACATACAACATTCTTATCAAAATACAATTACAAAAGCTCATATTTTGGCATCATAAAGCAGGGCATCAAATTAATTTTACTTCTTGAGCTGCATAAAACCTAAATTGACCTTAAGTGAGCCAGACCATTAAAATTGTTGCCTAATAACCAATTAAAAACATCTCCAAATTTTTTCTCTACTTTTTAATGTATAGACATTAAAGTAGACATTAATTAAATAAACCATCTATTTATAAAACTGATGAACAGTGTGAGACATCTTGAGAAAAATAAGCGCAATTTCAAAAATACTTCTTAGACTTTCTACATTAAAGAAATGCTGCTGTAGTAAATCAAAGAAATTCATCAGCACAGCACTTATGATTAGACTTTAAGAAATACACTCACTGGCCACTTTATTAGACACACCTTGCTAGGACCAGGTTGGACCCCCTTTTGCCTTTGTTCCTGCCCTAATTCTTCATAGCAGAGACTCAACAGTTCTTTGGGCTCAGACTTCAAGAAAATTAATGGGTAAAATGACAGAAAAACAAAGACTTTTTCCTGTAATAATAAAATATACATTTTCTGGTAATTCACAGAAAATTTTCTACTGTGGATGCTTACAGTGAAGATAGAAATTTAAAACACTCCTGTAAAAATACTAGGTTTTTCTGATGTTACAAAAAAAGAGACCGTGATAAATCATTTAAAAACGTTTTCCACTTTTAATGTGACCTTTAACCTGCAAAAATTAACTGAAAAAAATAATCTGTTAGAGGAAAAAATATAAAAAAAATAAAATGTGGACAACAACAAGTGTCCACACCTTAAAACTAATGCTCCGTTGAAGCACCTTTTTGCTTTGATTACAGCATTCAGTCTTTTTAGGTTCACACCTGCCATCAGTTAAAGCGACTCTGATTCACCCCGAATAAAGTTCAGCTGCCCTTGTAGGATGTCCCTGCCTTTCACCTGGCAACTCTTCGAAACGAGCATTGTTTGTCGTCTGTTATGTAATATATATCTTTTTCTGTCATACAACCATGTGAAAGTGCCAGCGTGGACCCAAATGCAGGACTCAGAGGCAGGCAAATTAAACTTAAACAGGCTTTTATTTTGCCAACTAACAAAGTCCATGGTACTCAAAACAAAACTCAAGCAGGGGAGGCAACACTGGACGACGGGACAAAGAACTCAATACAGACAGAGACTAAATACACAGACTGACGAGCAAACTAGAAACAGGACGGAGAGGAATGCAGCTGACTACAATCAGGGGCAGGAAGTAAAGTGAACACAATGGACCAAACCAGACACGTTTCAAAGTAAAACAGGAAACAGAAAACCAGGCATAAGCACAGACTTGACCAACACAGGAATAAACAGACACTGAGACCACAGGCAAACTGACTTACATAAACAAGGCAGGGATTGCAGAACCACACAACATAAAATACAGGTCATTACATTTTCTGCATGTAATATAATTTAACACTACATACAGTGGTTTGCAAAAGTATTCTTAGTAGAGTGATTTTGAACATGACATGGCTAATGGTGCCAGACTGGCTCATCCGAGTATTTCAGAACTGCTGATCTACTGGAATTTTCCCACACAACCACCTCTAAGGTTTACAGAAACTGGTCCAAAAAAGAGAAAATATCCAGTGAGCAGCAGTTCTCAGAAAGAAAATGTCTGGTTGATGCCAGGGGTCAAAGGAGAATGGGCAGACTGAGTTCCTGCTGCTTTCCTAGCAGCTTGAAAAAAAGAAAACCTACTTGTTACAACCAAGGTTTAAAGAAGAGCACCTCTGAATGCATGAAGCAGATAAGCTACAGCAGCAGAAGACCACACTGGGTGCCACTCCTGTCAGCAAAGGACAGGAAACTTGCATGGGCTCACCAGGATTGGACAGTAGAAGATTGGAAAAACATTGCCTAGTCAGAGGAGTCTGGCAGGGTAACGTGCCATGTCACGAAGCTCATATCATCTCAAACTGCTTTCTTGAACATGGCAATGACTTCACTGTACTCAAATAGCCTCTGCAGTCACCAGATCTCAATCCAGCAGAGCACCTTTGGGACATGGTGGAAAGGAGATTGGCGTCATGGATGCGCAGCTGAATAATCTGCAGCAAGTGTGTGATACTATCATGTCAATATGGACCAAAATTTGTCAGAAATGTTTCACTTTGTTGACTCTATTCCATGAAGAATTATGGCAGCTCTGAAGGCAAAAGGGGGTAAAACCTGGTACTAGCAAGGTATACCTAATGAAGTGGCCAGTGAATGTATATTTACAGTGATGCCTTGAAAAGAGCAAAACCATTTTTTCATAGAAAAGGGGGAGCTTAGCCAATCAAATTAATCTAAGTAATCTAATTTTGGTGGTGGTGGAGCCTTGCCACCCCTGGCCCCCTGTAGCATTGCCCATGACAGGCCTCTTTTTTCATCATTGCTAATCTGCTTGTTTCACACCTACTTGTGCAGTTCTATTTTTGGCCACCAGCCAATTCTCAGCCTGTGTTTTTCCAGTCATCTGATCAGAGGCCTGTCTGTATCATCCTGGGGCAGCAGCCGAGTTCTTCATACTCATTTATTAACTGCTTTAATGTGCAACTTATCTTCTGCTTTTGTATTTTAGTTCAGCTTCAGATCAGTTTTAGTTCTCCTAATTTTTGTTAAAGGCCAAAAGCAGTTTGACAAGCATGTCTTTTTTGCTGTGCCGTAGGTACTGAAGCAAATGATTTCAGCTTGTGTCAACGTTCTAACCTGGTGCATTTTCTGAAACCTTGGTGCTGCTAAGCAACCCCAAACAGGCACTGAACACAAAACTTTCCACTTTTAGCAGATAGGGAGCAATATTTTTTCCACTTGATCAACATCATGAAACATTTGATTTTATGTTTGCTCTGTTTTGGTCTTGACCAATCCATGAGCCTTTATTGAAAGCAAATGCTTCACTATGGTGATAAGCTACTAATTGAATCTGATTGTTGTGTAGGCTTTTAGAGTTAAACAAAATTGATAAAGGTTACAGGATGGAAAAAAGAACTTAAAGTTTTGTAAATTTCTAAAATTAGGTCTTTTGCTTTGCCATTACTGTGGTAATTCACTGTAGATCAATTAGCAATTTATTAATCAATAATTAATACTTTCTAATAAAATTGTATATGAAGCTAAACTGTAAGCTTGATATGTTAAGGAAAGAAAAGTTAAATGTTGCATCTGTGGGACATGAGCCCACCATGTTGATTTGTGTGGCAAGACTCCCTATTTTTATGGAAGGCTTACTCTTGGCGGGGTTGAAATGGGAAGAGCTTGAGATTCCTGCACATTGTTACTTACACAAGTTTTGAATCTGACCTGAGATTTCCACATAACAATAAATTTTTCCCTAATGCTCAGACATGTTACACAATGATGTTCCATGTCTTTCTGGGAAGACCACGGCTTCAGAACTGCCTCAATTCTTCATGGCATAGGTTCAACAAGGTGCTGGAAACATTCCTCAGAGGGTTTGGTCCATGTCGACCAGAGAGCATCACACATTTGCTGCAGATTTGTCAGCTGTGCATCCATGATGCTGATCTCCTGTTCCACCACATCCCTAGGGTGCTCTGTTGGATTGAGATCTAGTGACAGGAGGACATTTGAGTGCACTGACAGGTTCAAGAAACCAGGTTGTAATGTTTTGAGCTTTGTGACATGGCGTGTTATCTTGCTGGAAGCAGCCCTCTGAAAATGGATGCACTGTGTTCAAAAAAGGGATGGACACATTCAGGTAGGCTGAAGTATTTAATCTACGCACAGGTGACGCTAAGGGTCCAAAAATATCCTCCACACCATTATACCATCACCACAAGCCTAATCAGGGCAGGATGGATCCATGCTTTTATTTTGTTCTGAGTGTCACAACAGAAATCGAGACTCAGCAGACCAGGCAACATTTTTCCAGTCTTGTATTGTCTCATTTTGGTGTAAATTGTCACCTCAGTTTCCTGTTGTTAGCTGACAGAACTGTCTCCCAGAGTCTTCTGCTGCTGTAGCCCATTTGCTTCAAGATTTGATGTATTGTATGTTCAGAGATGGTCTTTCACATACTTCGGTTGTAAGGAGTGTTTCTTTGAGTTCCTGTTGCCTTCTTATCAGCTTGAAGTGGTCTAACCATCCTCCTCTGACCTCTGTTATCAATTAGGCATTTTCACCAAGAGAACCAGATATTTTAATCTTTTCTGGATCATTCTCTGTATACTCTAGGGATGATTGTGTGGGGAAAATCTCAGGAGCTGGTCTGAGTTTGTGAAATACACAAATCAGTCTGTCTGGCACCACCACTCACGCCACTTAAATCCTCTCTTTCCCAGTCATTCGAACCTGGTTGTCTGTTGTGAGGTTCTGTAGAAACGTGGCAGTTGCAACATGGCAGCACCTGTGGAATGGGACCTGCAAACACTGTATCTTTTCATAAGTGAACAAAAACACAATGATTATTATCCCAGAGGGATGTTAATAATAAATAACACAAATATTCTGGTACTTCAGCCATTCATCTTTGTGACTTGTGTCAGAATCTTTTAGGATAAGACTCCAAAGCAAAGTACAATTAGTTAAACTACAGGCATGTCTTTAAGACATAAAGGCCTGGATGGCCTGTTATTTCTACTTCTAAATTCAGACAAACCCAATGTTGATGTATTTGGCACTAAATTCCTCAAAAAACAGTGTCGACCCAGATATTTACTGTACATGGCACTATCTTGGCCTGTTGGAACACTATGAGGAATTGTGGAGTCATTGAGTGGGATGTTTCCTTTGGCACACACATTAAACAAACATGTTGAACTGCCCTCTTCTATCAGAGGGCTACACAAAGCTGAGGTTCTGTGTGCTCAGACACACCATAGTAGCTGTCTGGAAATATTGAAAGGGAGGAAGTGCTAAAGGAGCGAGCTATAACTTTTATCCAGGGTTGTAGGAAGGGATCAATATCTAGAGAAAATATTTTCAAAAGCCAGTGTGGAAGATGAAGATGAAAAATGAAGTTCAAGTCCTAAAGAAAAAATAATTAAAGGGCAAATGGAATTTAGGACAATAAATGTCAGTATGGCTGACAGATGATTAAATAAATTTTCCAGTTTTTTCCAGTCTTTTAGATGTCTGAGAATGTTTAAATAAAAATAAATACTTTTATTTGTACCCAGCTCAAAACCCTTAAAGGACCAGTTTGGGACTGAAGGACTAGAGGATTATTTAGCTGCATCTACCTGTGAAATTGCAGATTACAAAAACTGAACAGCTGTCCTCAACCCCCTGCCTTTCCTAATGTGTTGTAAAACCTACCGTGACCTTCCACAAATCTTACACCACTGCACCCACAGGTATTTCCAGTCCAAAGATTCATCTATGCACAGTGCTTAATACATTTATTAGACCACCTGTCATAAAAAAAGAGACCACACAGCATCATGAAGTGCTTTAATGCAGACTCTTTCCTTTTAAGTGAGTTCTCTGTGTTTTACCATTTTGTACAGGAATGAGGAATTTCAAACTGACATCACCCTTTTTATAACCAAATTTGAGCTGGCTCACTGGGCTTCTCAGAGTCAGAAATTAATCAAGGATAACATTCAACCACAAATACTAAATTTTCAGTTGAGGAATGCAAGTAAATAACTATAATTTGACATCTTAATAAAAAAATAATTATGTGCTTTATTTTTTCAGTTTTTTATACAACAGTAAATTAAAAAATTCATACATAATAATGATATTTTATCATTAAAAATATAACTTTGGTTAAAGAGCTTCTTTATATTCTAATATATTAAAAGATAAAAAATGATTTAGGTAATTAGTGCTGTTAATTTAGGGCAGCTGTGACATAAACCTTACATTGGGTGGTGGGCTAATAAATCTCTTCATTAGCGTAGATATAATTCGATTTAGAAAAGTAATTCAAAATGATTATAATCCTTGAGTGATTTTACACTATAAAAGCACAAATATTTTGGTCTTTCAATTATTCTGCTTTTGTGATACATCAGAACATTTTAGGACACGACTTCAAAGCTGTGATGGTCGTGTTTGCAACCACACAATTAAAATCATAGTCATTCAGATTTGATATTAGTTGTGGAATGAGTAGTATTTTGCACTCCTTTATTTTTGCGCCTGTTAGTTGATAGTCACTAAGGCTATGTCAAGTAATTAGTTTAATTTAATTAATTTATGTAAATTGACACTACACTATATTCTAAATGAAGGCGCGCACATTTGGTTTATATTGTTTTGTCAGTGATTTATATCAGTTGCAATAATTCTTTTTCTTTTTTTGAGTTACCTCTCTGCTGCTCCAGTCCTTCCTGTTTTGGGCAAAAGAGGACCCAAAGGGTGGAGCTGAATTAAATGCAGAGGACAACCAAGATTCAAGATTCAAGATTCAAGAGAGCTTTATTGTCATTTCAACCACATATAGCTGACGCAGAACATAGTGAAATGAAATGGCGTTTCTCCAGGACCTGGTGCAACATTTAAACATGTGACTTGTGACAGAGACATATGAAAAACAGAGCTAGGACTAAGTTTTTTCCCCACAGTTTAAAATTTAAGTTTAAAAGATTTAAAAGATAAATAAATAAAGTGCAACGTGTGCAACATGTGCAATAGTTGCAAATAATTCAAAGGACACCCTATAATGCAAAGAACAACCTAATTTTGTAGCATAGTACAACCAAATGGACTGAACCACTAACAGTGACCATGTGGGGAGAATGGGGTTTATTTTGGTGTTAGGTTAAAAGTTTTCCCTGGTTTCCCCCTCTATGTTAAAAATTGTTTATTTGGTAGTATATAGGTTGAGTTGGTTCTCATCTGAGGAGGTCAGGTTTTTGAGTTAAGATATTGTTTTGTTAAGCCGTATCTGTTTAGTTGACCTTTTACGGGCCCATTTATTTCTTAAATTTGGTTATTTTGTGACTATGTGATTTTTGATATATTTTTGTCCTTTTTGGGGCAAATAAAATCCCCCATTTTGAAAATACACATGTGCCTGTGTGTTCTTAGCTGCTTGGTCCATGAAAGCAAAATACAATGAGTTAAACTACAGGTATGTCTTTAAGACATAATATCCTGGATGGCCTGTAATTGTCTACTTCTAAATACAGACAAACTCGGTGTTGCTGTATTTGGTTCTAAAATCCTCAGAAATGGTGTCTACCCAGATATTTACTCTGCATGGCACTATCTTGGCTTGTCAGAACACTATGAGGAATTGTGGAGTCATTGCAGACTGGGATATTTCCTTTGGCACACACATTAAACAATTATCTCAAACTGCCTTCTTTTAACGGCACAGTCACACTAAAATCAGAAACTTCCTGTCTCAGTGTGATACTGAAAAGCATGAGAGTACCAACAGGGACTGGAAGGAGAGATCATACTTTCCTCGCACCAGCTTCTCTTCATTGGCTCCCTGTTCAGGTGGTAGTTATATGCCACTGTGTGTCTTTAAAAGTTAGCTTTCCTCTCCCACAGTCTGTGCTATCTTCTTCTCCTCTCTTTCCCCTCACCCCCCAACTGGTAAAGGCAGATGGCTTTCCCTCCCTGCTCCCAGTTCTGCCGGAAGCCTCTTCCTGTTAAAAGAGAGTTCTTCTTTCCCACAGTCACCAAGTAATGCTCACAGGCGATCTGTCTGATTGTTGGGGTTTTCTCTCTAATACTGTATGAACTTTACCTGACAATATAAACCACTGTGAAGTGGCTGTTGTTGCTGTAAATTGGAGCTACATAAATAAAACTAAATTGAATTAACAGGGTTCACGTCAAATACTAACAGTCTGTAAGCTCCATCTAGCTAGAAAAATTTTCTATTCAAAGAGCAATTTCTGGTCAAATTGAAACAAACTTTTTATGTAAATATTGGAAGCATGGGTCACAGCTGAATGCATTTTCAAAGGGAAATGTTTTAGCTTTCAGTCTTTTGCCTAAGTCATCATTTTGATGTCTGGGGTTGAGGTATTTAAACTTTCAAGGTCACAAAACTGCAAATTCAGATGGAAGTAAAAACAAAGCTGTTAGTTTTAGTTCCTGAAAATAACTTTTGAGTCTCCATACCTTCATCTTAAAATAGAAAACTGCACTGAATGGAAAAATTTTGAAAGAATATGTACAAGCCTATCCCAGCTGTCATAAGGCAAGAGACGAAGTTAACCCTGAGCAGTTTGCCATTCTGTTTTAGACCTAAATGTTTGAACGTGTACTTGTGCTTCCATTTATTTAATCTTCTGATTAATCTCAAAAACCTGGATTGATATCACTATGCACTAGACCAGTTTAACCCTCATCTGCTAAGGCATTTTCAGTGTGAACTTTAGAAATTTTTTTGTGAGTTTAAACTACAAAAAAAAAATTCAAATAAGACAACATACAGTGGTTATACTGAAAGTCTTGTACTCTTAGTGACATGTTTGTAAGAGATCTCATGTACCTTTCTTCTTACTGATATTATTTCCACACAGGTATTATAGCTTTTTCCTCATATGTGACTTTGGTTTCCTTTAGCACAAACAGACTTTTCTTTTATATGTCTCTTCTTCTCTGTTTGGCTGCTCCCTTCACGGGCCACATACAGAAGATCAATTCGTCCTATGCCTTGTTTCTTCTTCTGTCACTCCAGCTTTCTCTGCACATCCTCCTTCACTAGATCCCTGAACCTTCTCTGTGGGCTTCCTCTTTTCCTCATGCCTGGCAGCTCCATCTTCCACATCCTTTGTCCAATATACCCACTACCTGCACATGTCCAAATTAATGCACGTTTGCTCAACTTCACCGAAATTAGTACAGCCAGATACATGACAGGCAAAATGAGCCAGCATATTTATACACATTAGGAGCCAAGCTAATGAAGGATATTGTACCAGAGTGTAAAACAAGCGATTGGTGACTGATCTGAGATCATCTCATGAATGGTTACACAGCCGGTCATCAAAAACCTAGCGGGTGAAAATTGTAATTTTAGTTGTTTAGCAGTTGCTGGAGGTTGCCAGGGGTTCACCAACCAGTCTCAAGGCCTGTGTGGCGGGACCCTTTCTAAGGCCCCCCAATGCAGAAGTTAACCTGTAGGACCACACCTTCCATTATCATGAACAATAAGATCATGATTATCACTAACAGGATACAAGTAGTATGCAACATGTGTGGCAAAGTGGTATTTCATGCTATCATAGCGTAGCGTTACCATCTAAAAGAAGAGAAGCATCGGAAATCTGCCAGCACAACAGGATTAGCAACAGGGAAAATTACAATTTGCCCTTCAAGTTTTGCCACTCATAAAAATGGGAAGTTATGCTAATCATGTTGGCCAGCCGTGTTATTCCCCCATTATTATTCACTAAGACTCAATGCTAGACCCACGCCACAGCCTTAGATTTTGACTGACTCTAACCTAACATAAGACATTATTATGCAATAAATAAAACCAATGGCACCATCTATTTAATGATGGCAGAGGGGCACATGCACATGAATCTAGATCAATACTCGAGGAGGAGTTGTTTAAACCACTACACCAGGGAATGCATGTCCCTCTCACCACGGAGGGTCTTGTCAGGAAGGGTATCCAGCGTAAATCCTCTGCAAAATTACTGATGTGGATTAATCCGCTGTGGCAACATCTTGGGTAAAATACAAGGGAGTAGCCAAAGGTACTCTAGGACGAGTAGTGATTCTTGTAAAAATGGAAAAGTGCTCCAACAAATGTGACCATAACCTTTAGCATCACTTGGGTGACCCACTAGGTGATTACTGTGAGCAAGTTTCACTAAAATCCAAACAAACTGTAGGAGGAGTGGTGATTCTTGTGAACTGCGGATAAACGGACTGATGACAGATGCCTCGCCATGGCATGAGCTCATTGGTCCTTCCACCAGATGAGCTAAAAAGGATGAGCACGAAATGGAGGAAGAACTGTATCCACATTTTATTTTTGCTGACTTAGCACAGGCAATGCACAATAGATATATTGTGCCAGACATAGCTATAAGTTCATTTTAATCTGTAGCCCCTGGTCGGAGGCCTGCAATGATGCACAGATAATGGCTATAGTGATCAGCTGTTATCAGTCTAAACCTGATATTTCATCAATGCAAGAAAATCCAGCCACACAACTAACCGATGAAAATCCTGGGACTACTTCAACCAGTGTATTTTAAAGTATTGCAATCTGATACTTTGTTATAAAGAATTCCACATCTCAGCTGCACAGCCTTACCCAAATATTGTGAATTGAAATGTAATGTAGCAGTCTTCTCCAGTGGAAACTCTTGGGCAAACATTAATCTTGGGCAAATATTGTGGAGAAGCTTCTAATTCAGTTCTTGTGCAGTTAATGGGATCAAATAGCATATTCCACATAAGTTAAATTAGAAGCCTCCAGAAGCCGGCCTTAAACCATTTTCTCTGTCTGGTCATTATTTGATGACAAATAGTACTGTAATTCTACTAACAGACATCTGTGGTGGTCTCAGACATAAAAAGTAGGAAACTTGTGTGACATGGTGAACAGATGACTGAGCTTCACACACTGTGTATGACTCAGCTGGTTTACGTCTGCAACCCTCACAGTCAGAGGAATAGGTCAGCTGCAGAGAGACTCATAAGGGTGGCTGCTCTGCTCCACCTAAGTAATGCATCATACAAAAAGCAATGAGGCCAAAAAGGAATTAAAGTATTTTATTCACCCAATTACGCTTAGTGTCAGTATAGTAAATAAGTACTTTCAGCTTAGGTAACCCACATAGGTAAATTTGGCACAATGAAAACATGACAAATATACTGAATGTACATTTGTATGGTGCAAATATGTCCACTCTCCACGTGCAACTATGATGCAAATGTTTAAAGCATAGTTTTTGTTTTTTATTTTATAGAAGCTGTATAAATATACAACCCCAAATCAGAAAAAGTTGGGACAGTATGGAAAATGCAAATAAAAAAAGAAAGTAGTGATTTCTAAATTTACTTTGACTTGTATTTCATTGCAGACAATACAACAGCAC
>VUQH01058899.1:3303-35138 GCA_015106775.1 Etroplus canarensis
GTGTTTGTGGCGGTGCATTTCAATGAAGGTATCTTACAAATAATATGGTTTACTTTACTTAGAAATCTGAGCTTAAGTTTTGGTTAAATTGTAGTTCATTCTTATGGGTGTCACTGGCTAACCAAGCTTTCTAGTGTTAGCTGATAACTAGCTGCATATCATTACATTGTATCTTCTTTCTCCCATAGTCTATGAGTATCTCTCTTTGCTCTTCTTTCTCTTTTCTCTTTCCCCTCACCCCCACCCAGTTGAGGCTGCCCCTCCATGAACCTGGGGTGCTTCCTGTTATAAAGGAGTTCTTCCTTCCCACAGTCGCCAAGTGCTTGCTCATAGGGGTATCATTGTTGGGGTTTTCTGTCTGTAGGGTCTTTACCTTAAAGTGTAAAGCACCTTGAGATGACTTTTGTTGTGACTTGGTGCTATATAAATTGAATTGAATTGATAAAGCCCCTGTCACACCTTGACGGCTTAACAAGTGTATTCCGACCTATGAAAAAATCTGAAAATACGCTGGGTACCTTGAATAAGTTATTGGTAAGTCTTGTATATGTTAGGAGCACGCTGAAGTATGGCGGTATACGATGTAGTATGGTGAGGTCACCAGAAATTTTGAGCATGCACAAAATTTCCGATGTATGCTAGCGTATGGCTCATACGTCCTGCATACGCCTACCATATGTTGCAGGTATGTTATGCATATGTTGACTCACATTACTCATAGGTTGAAATACGTGGAGATAATGTCTAGTGCACCCAAAATGTGTTAATAACCTATGAGTAATGTGTTTTTAACCTATGTGTAACATATACAGTATCAAGCGTACCGCCAATGCATATTGACGTTTGTAGACGTATTTGACATGTTCTAGTCGTACTGAACGTGTTTCTGACATACAGCTACTGTATAATGGTGAATGTGCTGCGTTTAAGGCAAGTGGTATAAATGGGCTTCAAGTTGTGAATGCTGACAATATGCTGGAATTTGGATGCGTCGGCATACACTTGTTACTGTAAGTTATCATGGTGTGACAGGGCCCTAACTTAGCATTTCACCTTCTTGTCCATATTTTACTTCAAGAGTGTCCCCGTAGCATAGTGGTTTACACATTCGCCTACACATTCGGTCCCTGGTTCAATTCCAGGTGTGGACACAAGACCCTTTCATCATGGAGGGTTGTGTCAGGAAGGGCATCTGGTGTAAAACCTCTGATATTTTACCACTGCGGACTAATAAGCTGAGGCAACCCTTGGGGCAGCCAAAGATCCATATATGGCTTCAAAAAAACAACAACATTGTGACATTACTGTAGCGCTGAGGCTTTAAAATGTGGATTCCAAAAGCCAGTGATTAAACAGGATGTGCCAGTATGTGCAGTCTATGTTCACCAGCCACCCAGAACTCCATCCACCTGGAACATCCAGTGCAGCACTGCAACACTGCAAACATCTGTCTTTGTAAGCTTTGATTAGCGGCGGCTGCCAGACTCCAGCATGAATAGGTTGTTGGTATTCCAGAGATGCCATCAGTTTCAAACACCCATTTGCAGCTTTTTTTTTTCCATAGCTGCCAATTAATTTGCCTGATGGAAACTTTTCTTAATAAGCCGGAGAAAGAGTCATTCACCAGAATTTCCAGTGCATGCTAGAGATGTCTAAATTGTCTTCATTTATTAATAGTCATACACGGTTACAAATCTGTGGGCGAGCCACTCTAACATTGTGGCATTTGCGTAATGAGTGAACCTGATGAAGCTGCGTTATTCCCGCTTTATCTTAGCACCCGGAATGATGAATGAACTCACATCTGTGCACAGGACTATCATCTGTTGATTTTCCTTAATTAGCCTTTATCTCACCAAATTCATCTATGCACTGAATTAGCTGCAAATGTTTTCACGGTCCCATTATCTCCCTTCAGCTTTCATGCCTCCTGCAAGACAGAGCTCTTTTTCTTGCTTTTCATCTTCAGAAAGATCTCTTTTTCCACACACTGCATGACAACTGGGTGTGCTTAATAATATGGAACAACCTTTTTCAGAGGGTCAAAAGTAATGAGACAAACTAACATAATTTAAGATATATACACTGTTTTTAGTACATGTGTGAAAATGCTTTGCAGTCAATGCCTGCTCGAAGTCTAGGAGTCATGGACATCAACAAATACTGTGTTTCCTCCCTGGAGATACTCTGCCAGGCCTGTACTAGCACTGTCTTCAGTTGCTAACTTGTTTGTAGGTCTCTCTGAAATTGAAATGGAAGGATATCTTATTTCTTTGCCTTAAGGCACTCTTGGGTTGATTTTTCAGTACATTTAGGGTCCATTTGCACTGTGAATTGCTATCCAATCAGTTTTTGCAGCATTAGGTTGAATCTGAGCAGAGAGTGTAGCCTTGTCTTCTTCTTCTTTTTCTTCTTTCGGCTGTTCCCGTTAGGGGTCGCCACAGCGGACCATCTCCCTCCCTCCATCCATCGTATTATGAATCAGCATTTTTGATTTGGCAAATATTTTACGCTGGATGCCCTTTTTGACACAACCCTCCCTATTTACCTGGGCTTGGGACCTGCACTAGGAGTACACTTGCTTGTGGCCCCTGTTGCTGGGTTCAGAGAGTATAGCCCTGTACACTTCACAATTCAACCTGCTGCTTCTATTAGAAGTCACATTATCAATAAACTCTAGTGACCTGGTCCACTAGCAGCTATACATGCCTATGCTATAACATTGCCTCCACCATGTTTGACAGATGATGTGGTATTCTTTGGATCATGAGTTGTTCCTTTTCTTTTGTATACTTTTCCCATCATTTCGGCACAAGTTCACCTTGGTTTTTATCTTTCCAAAGAACTTTGTCCAGAACTGGACAAGCTCTTTTAGATGTTTTCAGGCAAAGTCTAATCTGGTCTTCTTATTCACGATTGTAACCAGTGGTCTGTGCCTTGCTTTAAATCCTCTCTATATACATTCGTGAAGTCTCTTAATGGTAGGCTTTGACGACATGCCTACCTCCTTGAGAGTGCTTTCGACTCAATTAGATGTTCAGAAGGGGTTTTTCCAAAGAACCAAAGAATTCTGCGATCATCCACTTTGGTTGTCTTCTGTGGTCTTCCAGGCCTTTTGGTCTTGCTGAGCTTGCCAGTTCATCCCAGATTGTTGAATTGGTCACTCTAAAGTTTCTTCTGTCTGTTTAGATAGATAGATAGATAGATAGATAGATAGATAGATAGATAGATAGATAGATATCACTTAATTTGCCCAAGCTCTTTTATCTGCTTATTTTTGTCATGGAATAATGAGGGAACAGTTCTCACTTAGCGATAAAGCTGCTTGTCAATCAATTGTCCGATGAGCCTCTGAAAATGGGGGACAGTGAATAAAAATGGCTGTAGTTCCTAAACAGTTAACACAATTCTTTTATCAAACCCCTGGAACTGAAGCTGAAAGTCTGCACTTCAGTCACATTTTTGACAGTTTGATTTAAAATCCACTGTTGTGGCATACTGAGGTAAAGTCACACAGAAAAGAATGTGTCAACACCCCAAAACTTATGAACCTAACTGTATCTAAGAAGATTTGAGAAAAAGTATTTGGAAAAGTAACACAGAGTATCTTTTGGGGATTATGAATGGAAATAAAATCACCACTTGACTCACTTGATAGTTGCTGTTGGTCCAAAAAAGTGAATCAGCCTGGCCTGTGTAAATACCTTATGTGTGGTGCAGTCTTCCTACTCTTCTCAAGAATCTTTATCACCATCTCTTCTTTTGTCAATGGTGCAGTAGACTTAATAAAAGCAGGCAACATAATAGCTTTATTCAGTTAGCTGGCTGGTTCTGGTTGGGGTTAAGGAGCAGCACGACATCTGTGGGCTGCCTGTGGAGGCTTTACACTCTTATTCTTGCTTGGGCTGTTGGCGTCCGCAGTCCGCACTCCTCTTTTCTCTCATGAGGGTTTCATGCAGCGATCGCTCCAAAAACAGAGTGATGTAGGTGTTGAAGTAGTGATGCATGTAGCAAATTCTTCTGAGTCACCTTTTATGTTTTCATGGTCCAAATTTCTCACTTTAGAACATCCATCCTGCATGTTATTTCCAAAGATGTGTGTGTGTGTGTGTGTGTTTTTTTTTTAATACATCAAATGTTAAAAGCAAGCTGCTAAGAAAAGAAAAATGATTCCTAGAAAAACGAGCAGGCACCCTGCTGCTAGAGTCGCAGTGATTCTGTTATACAGTATCTAAATCACACCAAGAAGCAAGGACAACAGGTAATGGTGCTTTTTAAAGAACTTTGTGTTGCTTTTTCGTTTCAGTTTACGTTACAGCTACCATGATTAGATCTATTTTTGATTCAGGACCCACTAAACCCGCAGTATTGACAAGCTTTTGCATTTTGAAAAAGTGGCTGTAAAAGCCTTTCAAATATCAGCCATTAAAAGAGGTATGCAAGTAAAAAGCTGTGGAAAATGGATAATGTGCACACGCTGCTCTGAGTGCTACATATTGATGGCCGACGGGTTGCATCCATAGAATATTGCCCCATCCTTTATGTTTCCCCTCTGTGTTGCATATATGAGCCATGGAAACGCGCACTTGATCGAGGGACCCTCACCATAAAAGACATGCTGCACTGTATGGAGCCCATTAGCCATTTAGACAAGCAGGGACAGAACGCTTGCATTAAGAGATGGAGAGATGTAAAAAAGAGCGAGATCGTGGCTGAAAGGTTCAAGGCAAGTACCAAGAACATAAATCAGAACTTGGCTGATGTGACTGTCAGTGTGCAAACAGGATGTAGCACCTGTCAGGTGGAACAGCCTGTCAGCAACATCAGAGCCCAGCCTGGGGTCTCTCTAGGGGAGAAACAGTAGGACATTTACAGTGATGACAAATGGCAGAAATAGAAGATGGTGCATTGTAGACCTTTAAGTGAAGCTGTTTGAGAGCAAGCCTTTTTTTAATGTTTCCATCCATCATGAATTCTGTACATTACTGCTGACTATGTCGAAAAGTATATGTATTGTTTGAGGCTTTTGAGAACGTATTTCCTATAAGCTTTCATGATCCATGGTACATTAAAAAAAAAAGAAATGACAGAAATTTGCTTAACTTGTACAATATATCACACATAGACTCAATTATTGATTTAAATTTTAACATTTATCCAGCAAATCATCAGTTTGTTCTGACTTTGACCTTGTGTATCTAAATAGAATCAACACTAACAAAAAGAAGTCACATTTAAATTTGACACTTTGATTCATTCAACTCGAGCATCCCTTCTCCTGCAGCTCTCCGCTCATTGTCCTTAGTGTCTCCAACTCAATAAACATGGGCATATGCATTTTGAATTATCCACAGCTGCAGCCATTAGCAGAAGATGTAACCATCAGCAATATTCAACATCTGCTCATTGTCCAGCTGGTCAGGAGAAGAACACTGGCTCTATACAATAAACCCGTACGCGATGAGCAGGGCCACCAAAAAGGGACAGTTGTTACAGGGCTGTTCCTTTACCTATAGAATCTGAGGTTACCGTACATAACAACACTTGCTTGCTTTTTAAAAACTGTTTTACTTTCATGTCATCTCTTTTGGGGTAGTTTGCAGTTTTGTGATGGTGAAACAGCAGTTTTTCCTGCAGGATTTTATGTTACTGGATCAGGCTTTCCAATATCTGAAGGGCTGTGCATGCCCATGTACATTTGTAGAATAGCTGATGGGAAAGATCTGGGATGACCTCTATAAAGTCAGAAAGCAAAAGGAGTGGATTTCCAGCTTCGTCTCAATATCTTATAATGCATCTGTGCAGTAATTTAGCAGTAGAAGTTTTGGCGGAATGGCTCCAGTCTGGGACCTCCCGATCCTTTCATGTGCTTATGAGGGCAGTATAAGTCTGGACGAGCACACTTCCCCATCCTTCCATCCACGCGCATGGAAAGCCTGAAACGGGGAATTCAGCAACAAGACTCCAGCACAGAAGGATGAAGGCATCAGTCACAACAGATAACACTTTAAGTCAGATAGAGCATGAAAGGAGGGATGGAGGTGGGTTGCAAAGCGGCTTGCAGAGATGCAGCAACTGTAGGCATGCTAAAGCAGCTTAAACAGTGCCCTTTATGAGATTTACCAATTGCATGTGTAGAAAGGTATCAGCTGAGCCATGTGCCTGAGCTGATGTGGCCTGGTACTGAGATTAGCTGATCTGCCAGGATTGCCTCTCAGCTTGACTTTAATGCCTGCCTGTTCTAATGCTGTGCTCGATTAAGTAGACCTTGACCTCTAAGGTTTTTGTAATATTAATATTTGTTGATAATTGCTAGCAATAACATAAAACATAGTGGAAGTATTTAGTGTGTATATATTTTTTATTTAAAATAAAAATAAATAAAATAATGCTTGCTGCAGCCCAACTTGATTTCCTTCTGAACTATCTAACAAAGTATCTGACAAAAATGTTTAAAAACTGTATTTTCTACAGATTTTTTTTCTGAAGTTATAAAAATGTATTTGATGACATTCAATATACGTATATTTTAACTCTGACTTCACTGTAGCAGCTTTGTCCTCTCCCACTGATTTCTACCATGTCATTTTCTAAGTCTAGATTTTTCCAAAAGAGCCTGGCACTGTGGTTTATAGTAACTGTTACCTGAACTCTGCCAATAAGTGCATTTGTTGGGGACTATTTTTTTTTTAGCAGTGTACATATTTTCAGCTTTAGTGAGTATTTACAGCAGCAATATTGAATGTATGTGACTGGTTAAATTTAAACTACAGTGCCCATGTCTGTGGAAAGTAAAAATACATTTCCTTTACCAATGCTGGGGGTAACTAATGCTTTTTTTTCTTTTTTTTAAAAATAATTTTTGGACTACTGTGGAGGTCTACATAAGTAAGGAAAAAGCTACAGTCTTTGGCTACAGAGGCAATACTTGCTGCTACCCCACTGTACAAAAGTCTCAAGCCACCCTTCATTTCTTGATATTTTGCTTTCAAGGAGCCAGACTTTCTTCTTAATTTTTAAAAGTGCTTTGAACAGTAGTTCTCCAGGTTTCTGAATGTCTTTCAAAGTTTTTCTTTGGACACTGGCTTCTTTTTCTTGCATTTTCAATCCACTCTTTGCATCTAATGATTCTAGAGGACTGCTTTTTTGTTTTTTAAGCCATTTAACACTGACTTCACACATCATTTGTTCCCATTTCTTTAGTTGAATCTACAAAACATGGGAAAGATAGCAGAGTTTGACAGGCATAAAATGTTATTTGCATCACCAATGGGATTTCCAAAGAGCTATTTACAAAAAACTTGTCATTGTGTAAAGTGTGCCCTTCAAAAAACTTGAGGAAACTAGACAAATGGAAGAGAAATGAGGAGGTGGTTGGCCTGAAAAAGAACTTTCTCTCTTCTTTCAGTAAATGAACAGTATCTGAGAGTCATGTCCTCAAAAAACAGGAAAAACAATCCAGCAAAGTCCTGACACAGGAACTGAGAGATGCGTCTGCCCCTTCAGATGATTCTAATTTGATGATTTGTCAAAACCTCTTCAGAAATGTCTCAGTGGAAGGGTGGCTGTCGAGAAGCTATTCTTAAGGAAGGGAAAGATGCTGAAAAGGCTGAGGTATGCCAAAATACACAGGAACTGGACTGAAAATCAGTGGCAGCAGGTCTTATGGAGTGATTAATCCAAATTTGAAAATTTTGGTTCAGAGGAGGTCAGGAGAGAGGTACATCAGTGAGTGTCTACAATCATCTGTAAAGCATGGTGGAGGCTCTGTCATGGTTTGGGGCTGCATTTCAGCCAGTGACGTTGGGGATCTTGTCAAGACTGATGGAATTATGAATGCAGAAAAGTACCATCAGTTGTAATACCATGTGTAATGCATCTGATTGTCAACAGCTTCATTTTTCAGCATGACAAATGATCCCAAAACACACTGCCAGTGTAGTTAGGATCCTACCTGGATAAAAAAAAACACACAATTGAAGATAATCAGTCATGGATGGACCCCCAACTTGTCAAAGCAGATGGCTGTGCCTCCCTGAGCCTGGTTCTGCCAGAGGTCTCTTCCTGTTAAAAGGGAGTTCTTCCTTCCCACAGTCGCCCAGTGTTTGAAATTCATTTATCCATCTGATTGTTCGGGTTTTCTCTCTAACACTGTAGGATCTTTACCTTACAGTGTAAAGCGCCTTGAGGCGATTTTTGCTGTGAATTGGCGCTATAAAAATAAAATTTAATTGAATTCAATAAAATTGAACTGAACTGAATTGAAATGGCCTCCCCAATCCATTAAGCAGTGGGAGATCATCTTGACAGAGAACGGAACAAAAGGCAGCCAGCATTCAAAGAAGAGCTTTAGAATGTCCTTCAAGAAGCCTGGAGAACCATTCCTGAGGATTACTTAAAGAAATGACAAGAAGGCTTGGCTTTGAGAGTTCAGGCCATAAAAGAATAAAGGAAGTCATACCAAATATTAACTTTTAAGGTGGTTAGAATTGTATAAACTCTTTTTATCCCATTGATGTTTGCATGTTTCAATAAATTATTGCACCTATTTCCCATTTTCCCAGAAAATAGGGGCGGCTCAAGACCTAGGCATTTTTAACATTTTATCATATTTCCACAGAAACAGTGATGATGCTTGTAAAATGTGCCACATACTGTTTTACAAACAATGATTTCTCCTATTTCAATAAAGAGCAAGCTCTTTGGTCCATTTCTCCAAACCTATAGCCCACTTGACTCACTGTCAGAAGGTGTAATGTTCAATTTGGCATTCCTGGAAGCAATATCAAACCAAGTGAGTTCCATGATATGGCTGAATAAAGAGACAAACGCATTTCTTTTTTTTTTTTTGTAGTGTTTGTTTTTATTGGCAGCTCTTTGAACCATGCTGTTTCCTCTTATCCAGTCTTTATTGATATGGCATCTCCGTGAACGTCCTCTGCCTTCCTGGAATTGAATATTTTACCAGGTATGCAGGTTTTGGAAAGTTGATTGGAACGCGGCTGCAGGTCTAATTTATCATACGGCGGTTAACCGAGCCATATTGCCATCCCGGTGCCAAATGGACAGGTCGTCATTTTGCCTGCAGCGGGCTGTCAGTGTGACTGAGGTCTGCGTGTGGTTCAATCTGTTGGTGTGTAAGTGTCCATCCTGCCTTCAGCATCAGTCCTTTTCACTGCAGCCATAATTACCACTGTCTGAGGGTAACCAACAGTGGCGGATCTCATTATGCCATGATATGGGTCGCCGCTGCATATACAGGCACACATACACTCCCTATTTACATATGAATGTAGCTACTTTTGCACGCACACCCACTAGCAAGCACACACTCATCTATCCACCCACTCACACATACACACACACACACACACACACACACACACACACACACTCAAAAACACAGTATTTCCATATAAAAGCCTTAATGTGGGATACACACGTTACACACACACAGCAGCCTATTCATACATGCACCTCACACATATGGGCTACTCATAAATTTAGACACTTCCGTCAGAAGGCCCTCGCCAGCCGACAGGGATATGAACCCAATATAGCATCCCAGAGATAAGCCAGTGACTCTGGAAGCAGAACTAATATTATTTGCATGGTGTCGAACGTTTATCTGGCGCCGCCTGCAAAGTGATGGTTCGGTGTCACTTTTGTTTAATAATGATGTGCCAATAGTAATATGCCTGCAGGCTGGAAACCTATTACAGTTCAAAAGATTATCCAAATACAATCTAATTTGGAATATTGCATTTTGACAGCCTGTGACTGGAGGAGGTGGGATGGTAATGCGATATTTTCTTTCCTTTTTAAAAATTCCAATTAACATTTTTAATGCTCAACAAACCAATGGTGACTGCAAATACGCAGAGGTGTTTGACTGTGCCAAATCTCCTGATGGGTTTCAGACAAAGGAGAGGGAGGAAAATAACTTTTGCACAATGCAAACTTTTGATTAGCTGAGCAGTGCGTCTGGACTCTCCTGTCAGCTGACTTTGAATTGACCTTGTAGATGGGGGGAAAAAGAAAAGCTAATCTTTAAGGAAACACTGTCTAACTATGATACCTTATAAACACAGAAAATCCTTATTTGCCATTCATCATTCTTATCAGGTATGACAGTTGCTTCACTGAGTTGGGTAATCTTATATCCACCCTCCTTTAAACATCCAGATTTACATTTAAACTCAAATTATGCAATTACTTCCCATTGAGACGCACCGTTATGGCAGCGTGTACTGCAGATTTAAGAACGCATTATTCTTCAGATACTATAATAATTCAAAACACTACTTACCACTTTATTAAGATCTGTCTTTGCACACCTGCAGCCTTGAATTTAGCCCCCTTATTATCACCTTCCTCTCATAAATACTTAACTTAGATGGATCAACACAGTAAATGAAATTGTTGGGCAAGAAAGATAGACTTTTGCAAGTTATTAAAACTGAAATTAAAATCCTCCCCAGATCATCTACCACTGTTATACATCACCGATATCTAATGTCTAATGTATTCCTGAAGTTATTTTGTGATGAATTGTTTTAATTTTTTGTGCTCATACCCTCTCCCCCTCAGCTGGTCTCTTCTGCGGTGCTCCTACCTCACTCAGTGATTTCCTGCTTTTGCATGAATGACTTGCGACAACCGTCAGAGAAAAAGTGAGTAGTTGCTCCAATCAAAGTGGGTGTACGGGCTTATTAATATTACAACAGTATAAATTTAAGATTCCGTCCGAGTTCCGGGTGGTTATAAGACCGCAAGCTTTGAATTTTTAATTTTCAGCATCCTGAACTTTTTTCTGTTACGTCATCTCTGTGGTCTTTTGAGATCTGTTAAAATGAAAGTGGTAAACACCTTGCGTGTGTAAGCTGTTAATTTATGCATAAGCTATGTGTTCTAGGCATTCTTATTATTAAGTGTGAAACCATAAGCTCGACAACAAACCTGCGAATAAACAGAAAAAACCTATTAACCCTTTAACGGTCTTCTGAGCTGTTGCACTAGCAGTGCTCACAGTAGAGTCTAATGGGTGGAAGTTAGGGTTAAGGTGAGGGCAGCTCCAGACCCAGAAGTGGAGCCATAAACTGTTACTGGAACATACACTGGATGGACACAAGTATTGGGTCTCTCAGTCACTAAATTCAGGTGTTTAATTCAGTCTCATTGCCACTGGTGTATAAAATCAAGCAGCTAGCCATGCGGTCCGCCTTTACAAACATGTGTGGAAGAATGGATCATTTTGAAGAGCTCAGCGAGAGGAGGCAAAAGCCCAGCCTTGGGTGTCACAAGTGTACTCCTAGTGCCATTCCCAAGCCTGGTTAAAAGGGAGGGTTGCATCAGGAAGCGCATCTGATGTAAAATTTGGGCCAGATACCATAAGCAGATTCATCTGGTGTGTTGACCCCTATGGGGGGAAAGAGGAGATGCCGAAAGAACCTATTGTAATAGGATTCCCCTTGTGTAAGTTTGGTGTGGTAAAGCACACTGCCACTGGATGCTGGAGAACTGGAAATGTGTTTTGTGGAGGGACCCATCAAGCTTCTCTATCTGGCAGTCTGGTGGACGAGTCTGGATTTGCAGAATGCCAGGAGGACGTTTTCTGCCTGACTGCATTGTACCAACTGTAAAGTTTGGAAGAGAAGAGATAATGTTGTGGGATTGATTTTCTGGGGTTGACCTGAGTCCCTTGGTTCCAGTAAAGAGAAATCTTTGTTTTATCTTACAAAGAAATCTTAGACAATTCTACGCTTCCACCTGGGGAACAGGCCCTTTTCTGTTCCAGCATGACTGTGCCTCAGTGCTCAAAGCAAGGTCCATAAAGGCATGGTTGGATGAGTTTGATGTGGAAGAACTTCACCAGCCTGCACAGAGCCCTGACCTCAACCCCATCCAACACCTTTGAGATTAACTAGAATGGAGATTGCAAGCCAAGTCCCTCTTATGCAACATCAGTCTCAGACCTCACAAATGCTCGACTTGATAAAGGGGCAAAAATTCCCACAGATACGCTCCAAAATTTTGCAGAAAGCCTTCCCAAAGAGTGGAAGCTTTTTTGCTGCAAAAGGGGGACCAACTCCTCAGTAATGCCTGTGGCTTTAGAATCCACCATCATCAAAGCCCCTGTAGGTGTAATGTGTAGGTGGCCAGTACGTTTGTCCATAGATTGGAATTTTACATCCCTGCTGGCTTAACTAGAAACAGAAAACTAATTTTGTTTGGTTTTAAAACTCTGTAGTTCAGTTTAGCCATCTTTCAGTAGAACCTCTTGTTAACCTCCCACCAACACTCATTTAAAATTATTATAAAGGGTATAATGCAAGCTCATGAATGATCTTTTAATATAAAGTTACATTAGCCTTAATATTCACTGTGTCATTATTTGTCGGGATATATTGACTATAAAGTAGTTCACATACAATTTGTCTGAAGGTTCAACAAATGCATTTTCACTTTTGATTTCTTAAAAAACTAAAATGAGAAAGATTATCCTGAATTGTTATAATTCTTTCACTATTTAAGACTTGTTAAGTCTTTAATTGTACAAATCACTGTTCTCGTAAATAGACACAGAAAAGGTGTGATTAAAAGACTAAAAGAGTGTGAAACATTTGTCACACAATGGTCCCTTCAGTTTTTGACATTTAAACTGTCAAACTTTTTGCTAAAGGCTAAAAAAAACAAACAGAGGTGTTTGGTCATCTGAAATTATTCTGATCAAACAAATTTAGTATTTTTTGTGAAGAGGCAACTTTTAAATGTTAATCACAAAATAACTGACTGAGCTTCAATTGCACAAATTCATAAATAAAAGAACGTATCATTTCCCTCACTTCTACCTTTATTATGGCAACTTAATTACCTAATAACCATAGCGACATCACTAAAAAATAACCATAGTGATGATTAGGGTTAACCTAAGACTGCTCAGTGGGATAAATAATCATTAGTTTACTCCAAATTCAGTTGTTTTCACTGAATTTATCAGGTTTCTTAATAAGGATTGGCTTCAGTGTTAATTTACTCTGAACCAGTTCAGTAGTCCGTGATTTAATTGTTACAATTTCCACTCAAATTCTTGTAAATTAAGTGTCTAATTGGAATACATCACTCTAATCATCTTTATTTTTGTTCCTCTGCCTCCTTTTCTCTGCAGAGTTTCTTTTCGTTGTGGGAGGTCAGTCTCTTGTAATGAAGACTTTTGGCTGATGAAACAAGGTGTTGGTCTGCCCACCAGACCTTGTTTCATCTTCAGAGCCTCTAAAATCAGTTCAGCAGAGGTCGATTGGTTGTGGGCTGTAGAGGACTTCATCTTGAAAGTACAGAGAGTGCATGTGAGGGCTGGTTCTGTCTAAAGTGGTACACGCTGTACTGTATTGCTGGAGACCAAAAAACTTTTCTTTGAGTAAAACAGTGCTGGAGAGAAACATTCACTGACTGACATGACTTTCTTCATAGGCTGTCAGCTTCCTCACACATACAGCATACAGTGGGGCTGCGGCTGAATATTTCATGGTGATGATGGACTGCATATTGCTCTGCTCAGATAAGAATTTGGCCATTGCAAATGCTTAGATTGAGTTGTGGCTGCAGAGGGAAATAACATCTCTTTATGTCCTGATGTGTGAGACATGAGCGTGGTCAACCGTAACCATTTCTAGAATTTTGATGGGCTCATTGGCAATGTGATTGCCTGCTGTTGCTTCAATTGTAATGGAGCCCTGCACATGTTTAGTTCTTTTAGAAGCAAATGTTAATTTCAGCCCGAGGGCATGTAATGACAAATGAAAGTGCTAGAGAGATTCTATCTGCTGCCTCATTGCTGTCTTTTTTCCTCCTCCGCTGGAATTCATATGAATGACATTCCCCATCCAACTCTGCTTTCGATAGAGGTCACATCTGTCCATAATCTGTTTCTAAGGTCAATGTCTCAGTATTCTTCTCTTTTGTTTTTCCATCCATTTTCTGCAGCTTAGCAAAGACGCTCAGACCTGCCTCTCCCCAGCGACCTCCTCCAGCTCTTCCGGGGGGACAACAAGACGTTACCAAGCCAGCTGAGAGATGTAATCTCTCCAGCGTGTCCTGGGTCTGCCCTGTGGCCTCCTCCTGGTGGGACATGTCTGAAACATTCACCTAGGAGGCATCTGGCTGGCATCACAGACAGATGCCTGAACCACCTCACCCGGCTCCTTTAAACGTGGAGGAGAAGCAGCTCTACTCTGAGGCCCCTCTGAATTACTGAGCTCCTCACTCTATCTCTAAGGCTGAGCCCTGACACCCTTCAGAGGAACCTAATTTCTGCCGCTTATATCCATGATTTTGTTCTTTTGGTCAACACCCAGATATTTTAACCATAGATGAGGGTAGGAAGGTAGATCAAAAAGGAAACTGAAAGCGTCAGCTCTTTCTTCACTACAACAAACCATTACAGCATCCACATCACCACAGATGTCGCACCAGTCCGTCTGTCAGTCTCCTGCTTCACTCTCCCCTCTCTACTGAACAAGAAACCAAGCTATTTAACTCCTCCACTTGGGACAACAACTGACTGTCAAGTGGACTCTCCACCCCCACTCCGCTCCACTCCAGCTGAGGACGATGGTATCAGATTCAAATGTCCCAATTCTCATCCCAGTCCCTTCACACTCGGCTGCAAACTGCCCCAATGCAAGCTGGAGATCATGGCTTAATGAAGCCAACAGAACCACATCATCTGCAAAAAGCAGAGTCAAGATCCTGAAGCCATTGAACCTGACACCCTCCACCCTTTGGCTGGACCTAAAAATTCTGTTTATATAAATTATGAACAAAATCAATGGCAATGGGCTGCCTTGGAGGAGTCCAACACCCACTGAAAAGTTGAGAACAAATCTGGCTTACCGCCAGTAATTTGAATGAACCTCAGCACAGTTGTACAGAGACCGGAAAGCCAGCAACAACAGGCCCGAAATCCCACACTCCTGAAGCACCCCCAGCACAACTCTCTGAAGAACACAAATGCCTTTTCCACAACACATGTAGACTGGTTGGGCAAATTCCCATATATCCTTGAACATCCTTGAGAGGATGAAGAACTGTTCCAGTGTTCCACAACCAGGACGGAAACCTCTCCTCTGTGGTTTTGTCACAGTGTTATCATATCTGCAGATTTGGATTTCAGACACAGGGCAACAGATGCCATTGAAAGTATGGTAATGAGGAGGATGAGTAGGGAGGGTGGTGGAATGAGAGTTAAGTGGAACAGTAGACAGTATGAACAGAAAGATCAGCAGCAGTATAAATGATTGTCAGATAATAAACACCACTTCATTGCCTTATGAGAATATGAAAGCAACTGCAGGACTGCCTGAATGAACTTGGTGCTTTATTTATGTAGCACCAGCAGGGAATTCCTCAAAAGCAATTCAGTCAGGACCACTAAAGTCAAAGGAAGATTGTCACTTCCATCTACATTAATTTATTTTTGGTGACCCCTCTCTTCCATGTACATGCAACTAACAGACAGCACATTTATTAAGCTAGGCACAGCAGACGAGACAAGCTTGGTTGAGCTTGACTTCGTGGCCTACCCAATTAACAATATACCCAGTGTATAATTTCAGTTGTGGTTGACAGAAAGCAAATAATGAAATTCTGTAATTGTGTCCTTTTAAACAGTATCTCAGTGTATGATGTTTCATTTTAACAGTAAGTTATCTAAGTTATCTTTTTTATTATGTGAAGTCTAGTCATAGTGGTGGTAGGAGGCTGAATAGGCAATACCAGATGCCTTTTTACTGAGCAGTATATTCCAGTTCTTCTCGGGGGATCATCTCCTCTTGGGGATGTCTCCTCATGTCATCTCCAAGGGTTAGCCCAGCTCGCCTGGGAAGGAAACTCATTTGACTGCTTGTGTCCCTGACTCATTCTTTTGGTCACTACCCAGAGCTCATGACCATAGGCGAGGGCTGGACCAACAGGTAAATTATAAGCTTCGACATGTTCAGAAAATGTTCTGAGTACAGTGGAAATTCACAGTCAGAAGTAGAACTAACAAATTCTCAATCCTTTGTATTTGTCTCACTTCAAGTAGCACAGCAGTAGCATGTTGTTTTAGAAATGACAGTGTCAGTTAGCCAGTTGGTAAACCTCTTTGATAAAGGCTACAACGTCTCAATAATTATTAGGTGGACTTAATACATGATAGATGGGGTTTTCAAAGGAAACCTACTGATCTTTATTCTTGCGGACAGCAATAAAATCTGATGCATACCGTCATGAGCCTATCAGGATGAAAAAAACAAAAATTTGTGATTTCGTAAGTTTTGTTTAGCACATTAAATTTCAGTGTGCCGCGCTTTAGTTGATGATCAAATAAACAATTAGCAAAGCTGTCATCTTTCTAATACACTAAACCAAGGTGCTAAAACAAGTGGAAACAGACCTGCTAAGTATCAGCATGGTAGCATTGCAGTTATATGAATGTAGCATGTAGATGCTAGCATAATAGCTTGACTTTTAGGTTGGCATGGATAGGACCTATAGTGTATTTTAATTCAATTAAATTAAATTCAATTTTATTTATATAGTGCCAATTCACAACAGACTATGGGAAAGACATTATATATACTTATGTATTTGTACTATTAAAAGATTGAGATCTCTTTGCATAAAAATCTCTGAGGTTTACAGAGAATGGTCAGAAAAAGAGAAGATATCCAGTGAGTGGCAGCTTTTCATGTGAAAAACTCTTGTTGATATGTGAGGTCAGAGGAGAATGGCCAGACTGTTTCGAGCTGACAGGAAGACAACAGTGTCTCAAATAACAACTTGTTACAACCAAGGTTTGCAGAAGAGCATCTCTGAACATGTGGAACCTTAAAGCAGATGGGCTACAGCAGCAGAAGCCCACACCGGGTGCCACACCTGTCAGCTAAGAACAGGAAACTGAGGCTACAATTCACTCACTAAAATTGGACAAAACTGGAAAAACGTTGCCAATCGCAATTACTGCTGTGACCTTCGGACGGTGTAGTCAGAATTTGGAGTAAAAATCAGTCCTGCCTTGCTTTAACAGTTCAGGTTGCTGGTGGTGGTTGAATGGTGTGGGGGATGTTTATCTTACTTAGCAGGGGTGGTACCAGGATCAGCACAGTGGTTCACCCGAGGTGAGGACTGACCTCACTTTGGCTTATTATTGCTGGCCATGTCAATATCGTGTACCCATCTTCTGTTGGCTGCTTCTAGTAGGAGAATGTGTCACGTCACAAAGCTTAAATAATCTCAAACCGGTTTCTTGAACATAACAATAAGCTCAATTTACTCAAATGGCCTCCACAGTCACCAGATCTCATTCCAACAGAGCACCCTTGGGATGTGGTGGAATGGGAGATTTGCCTCATGGACAATCTGCAGCGACTGCATGATTCTATTTTGCCAATATTGACCAAAATCTCTGAGAAATGTATCCAGCACCGTGCTGAATCTATGCCGCAAAGAATTAAGGCAGGTCTGAAAGCAAAAAGGGGTACAGTCTGTTACTAATACCAAATAAAGTAGCTAGTGAGTGTATTTTACCGCATTATAATAGACAAAGCTACTTGACAGCATTTAACTAATTAAAATTATCTCTGTCTACGTCATTACAATTATATACAAATTAATGAATCGACAGTTATGATTCAATAATATTTTTGATGTTAAAACTCTTGTACTATTACTTTTGTAGAATTAAGACAGAAATTTACAAATGAGATAGATTTATTTATTTCTGCACAACAACAACAGACTTGGTTTTATCCAAGCAGTACCCAACCCACACACTAGCTGAAAGAAATTCCAGCTTTGTATCCCACAGCAGATGAGATGTTACACTATCATATCAATGCAGCAGACTCACAAGTACCAAGAGGTACAGCGTGCACACACATGCACAGACACACACACACACTGGGGTGCATGGATCTGCCAATCACTTGTGCAGACTGCAGCTCAGTCCTCTCTGCAACAACAGTGTGACTCACACACGAGCTTCGTCGCCAGCGGAGCGTATCAACCTCCATCTTCACAGGAAATGCTGGCGTAGCTCACACTTTTCTATCCCATTATGCACATACATACACTTGCTAATAAACCTAGCATGCTCAAATCAGCCACTCAAACATGAGCTCAAGGTGTAAGGAGCATGTCGACAACCGGGGGGGGGGGAAAGCAGTCCCTGTGATGGCACGGATGTTATATCCTGGCATGATGTGTTAATGATTTTATCACAGGAAGAAAGAAATTCTTCAAACATGTTACACAAACAAAATCTGCATTTCCTACAGTTGGATTTATTTTCCTTGAAAGAAAAATTCAGAGTTCAGTCATATATTTTCTTACTGAAGTTGTCAAAGGAAGCTTTATTATAAAATAAAAGAAACAGAATGTAACATTTAAGTAGCACGTTAAGAAACTAAAATAAAAGCCAAATGTGATCAAAACAAGCAGGAGTCTGAGGACAAGTTGTGACCAACAATAACTGTACATTGCGTGTGTGTGTGTGTGTCACTGGAGAACATTAGGTGTCTCTCATGTTGGTGTGTGACTTGGGAGACAAGAGGAGATGAGTCACACTCACAGCTGTGACTCATCTCACCAGAGTAACAGGATGTACTCGTACAGACATAAACACAGCTTTCAAACACACACACACACACACACACACACACTCTGAGCTACTACACATACCACATCAGATTAGCTGAAGATTATCTTAAGACTTTTTGTGCTGTACATTTAATTCTCACTTTTGTACACTCTTGCTTAGGCTAAACAGGTGATCCTCCTCTAGTTCCGTTCAGTGTTATTATTTCCCCAAAAAGCGGGGCTACCATGGGATCATCTGCCTCGTCCGCTGCCACAGCAAATTCGTCCCGTCCCGTCACAGTGATAGAGCTCGACTCGATCTGGCAGTGATGATCTTCAGACATTTTTGAAAATACAGATTTGCCACTCGGTGGCATTATCTTTAAATATATATATTTTTTTTTACACATTTAGCCATATGCCTGTGACTATGCCTCCAATCTGCATGAAATGAAAACCAACTGGTCGTGGGATCATACACATTCGTGGTGATGCCATGTTGTATCTGCAGCCATTGCCATCTACCTGGTGCCGCCACTGAAATCGGTAAAAAAATTGTACATTTTTTTAGCCACATCTCTGTTTCTATTCGTCCCATCTGCACAACACAAACATCAAATCGAGTATGTGATCATTTTCCTTCATGGTGATACTATGCTGCTACAGCCACCATAGCAAATCCAACATGCAAAAACTATTTGACACAGGATTTTAAATTTTGGCACTGTGATGGACCTCCATGACATGTGGAACTGATTAGATTTTTAGCCATCTTGAAAACACAGATTGGCCACCAGGTGGCAGTTTCAGAATTTAAAAAACAAACATTTTTAGCCATTGCTGGGGCCACAACTGAACAAATGTACCTTTCAGCTGCTCCCTTGTAGTCTCCACCAAGGGGTAGCCACAGCAGATTAATCAGCATTGGTAATTTGGCAGAGGTTTTATGCTGGATGACCTTCCTGATGCAATCCTCCATGGTGGGAGGGGCTTGTGTCCGCACCTAAAATTGAACCAGGGGCCTTTTGCTTGTAAGGCAAATGCACGAACCACTACGCTACAGAGTGACAGTGGCGCCGCCACCAAAATTGTTAAAAAAAATTTGTCAGTGATATGGAATCAAATTTGCTGCTGCATACATGGACTCTTAATTATGAAAATTTGTTTTAAAAAAATTTAAAAAACTAACCATGAGCTCTAGCCTCACATCAGGTCAGGTGGGGCTGGGTTAGCTCAGCATTCATGAAGAAATTAGGGCATTTCGGGGATATACCTTTAGTTGTTACAAGGAGTTACTTATTTAATAGCAAAACATTGATGACACAGGTGAAACTCTGGTTTGGCTGGTCCTAACATAAAATTTTACTACAGCCTGCAGCCTATTTGACAAAAATCATTGTTTGTTTCAGAAACTGCATATCACTTTTGAATTGCGTCAGTACATAATAATAATAATAATAATAATAATAACAGTAAATCTGACAACTAAGAAATATCCATATAGTACTGAATGGATTTGCACAAGATTCTTGCTTGGTAGACTTGAGCCCAGGACCCTCTTGCTGTGAGGCAACAGTGCTAATCACCACATCACTGTTCCACACATTCAAAATATCTGAACTGTAAATTTCCGTCATTTAATTTCTCCATGGAGAATTTATTAAAAGTATTCACAAAGTGGGAAATGCATATTTAGTTCTATTTGACCTGGGCCTAATGTATAGCTTAACAATTTGTTAAAAGAGGCTAGTAAGAGGCAATTAAAAGTAACTATAAGCAGAACAAATGAAAATTCGTCATCTAAAGCCTGCAAAAAAAACAAAAAAAACCCTTATTGTAAGCATTAAAGTGTTGAGAAAAAAACCCTCCAGCAAATTATTAGTTTAAGAAACAGGGGCTTAAGTAGTTCTTTGTAAATACCAGCCTTTTGAATTGACCCACGTTTATGTGAATACATTTGTGTCCGTATCTGTTGCCTAGCAGCATGCACTGTCTTGCTAATTTGCCCTTTCTGATTTGTGGCAATTATGGAGGAGCAATCAAAAGACAAGGCAATTTCACCCACAATGACGTTGTAAAATAAGAAAATCAATAGAGCTGTACAGTCAGCACAAGAACATTAAATGCCAAGCATCTTAAGTATAGCACAAACAAAAACAGGCAGTTGACTAGGAAATAAATTATTGCTCTGACTCTGGCAGCCTTCATTCAGAAATCAATGTAAAGAAAAAGAGGAAGGCCATGATGAGCAAGGCAGAAAAAAGAGAAAAAAAATCCAACAAACTGCTCCTTCCACATCAGCATACACACATACATGTTTGTTTATTTTAATCTTCATGTTCTGCCTTTCAAATTTATGTATTTATTTATACATAACTGAGCATCTATATGTAATACACTCACCAGCCACTTCATCAGTTACACCTTGCTGGTACCAAGTTGGACCCTTTTGCCTTCAAAACTGCCCTTATTCTTCATTGCATCGATTTAGCAAGGTGCTGGAAACATTCCTCAGAGATTTTGGTCCATATTGACATGTTAGCATCACACAGTTGATGCAGATTTGTCAGCTGAACATCTAGGATGTGAACCTCCTGTTCCACCATATCTCAAAGGTGCTCTAGTGGATTGAGATCTGGCAACGGTGAAGGCCATATGAGTACAGTGAACTCAAGAATTTCAAGAAACCAGTTTGAGATCATTTGAGCGTTGTGACACAGCTGGTTATCTTGCTGGAAGCAGCCATCAGAAGATAGGCACACCGTGGTCATAAAGGAATGGACATGAGCAGTCACAGTAACAAGGTAGGGTGGAATTGAAAATATGCTCAGTTGGTGCTTAGTGTGCCAAGAAAATATCCCCCACACGATTACAGTCACCGGCCTGAACCACTGATACAAAGCAGCGGAAATCGAGACTCGTCAGACCAGGCAGTATTTTGTTGTCCAATTTTGGTAAGCCTGTG
Organism: Etroplus canarensis; assembly: GCA_015106775.1. Taxonomy (NCBI): domain Eukaryota; kingdom Metazoa; phylum Chordata; class Actinopteri; order Cichliformes; family Cichlidae; genus Etroplus; species Etroplus canarensis. The sequence continues at coordinate 24,887 of VUQH01058899.1, forward strand.
AGAACTGCAGTCTCAGTTTCCTGTTCTTATCTGACGGGAGTGGCACCCGGTGTGGTCTTCTGCTGCTGTAGCTCATTTGCTTCAAGGTTTGACATATTTGTGTTCAGAGATGCTCTTCTGCGTACCTTGTTTGTAAGGAGGGGTTATCTGAGTTGCCGTTGCCTTACTATCAGCACGAAGCAGACTGGCCATTCTCCTCTGACCTCCGGCAACAACACAGCATTTTTAACCAGACAACTCACTGGATATTTTCTCTTTTTCGGACCATTCCCTGTCGACGCTAGAGATGCTTGTGCGGGAAAATCCCAGCAGATCAGCAGTTTCTGAAATACACAGAACAGCCCGTCTGGCACTGACAACCATGCCACGTTAAAAGTCACTCAAATCACCTTTCTACCCCATTCTGACGCAAGATTTGAACTTAAGTCGGTCTTCTTGTCTTCTTGACTGATATTTGTGTTAACAAGCAGTTGAACAGGATTAACTAATGAGTGTAACTTGATGTGTTTGTGAGGGTTCACCAGCTTTAACTGGTTTGACTGGTGTATGGTCCAGTACAAACCGCTGGTCTGGTGGCGGTTAAGTACAAACAGATTCAAAGCCTCTTTTTCAGCTCATCATCCACAGTGGATTGCTTTAGTCCCTCTGAAGAATCTGCTTGTAATTTGATATAATATGATGAGCACATTTCCTGTGTTACAAGCAGCACAGAAACCACCTAGACTGTGAGTCTATGCCTGTTTCTGACTAGGTATAACACCTGTAACTGGTCAAAGAGAACAGAGGCCTAGATGGTGCAACTGGTGTAATATAAAGAATTAGAACGCTAATTAGTGGCAGACTTGGTCTATAAAGGAATATATAAATTACTCCAGTGTAAAAATAACGTTGCATTCCAGTCATTGTGGATCAAATTCTTAATAATTGGATCCAAACACTTTAAAAGTTCAGTATGCAGATCACAAGTTTATTTTGGTTTTTCTTTGCACCAGTGACACTAAACCCCGTTTTATTCCATTATTTTTAGCGTAACCATTAACACAACAAAACAATGAAACATCAATAGTAACACTCAGTGAAATTACTCCCATTACATCAGGACATGAGGGTTTTTCTTTTTTTAAATACTTTTTCTCGTGTGTACTCTCCATGATATGAAATTGGAGGACCTAATCAGACAGGTGGCCTCTAAGGTGCCGGTGCAAATTCCTCTCACCTCAGCCCTTCACCGCTTTCTCGATTCTACTGTCTCTGCCTGTAAACAAAAAATCTGATTGGTGTGAAAATAAAAAGAGGGGAAGTGAGGGACCAATCAGAAAAGGGTCTTTGTTCAGAGTTCAAAATAGAGCACTTGAAGCCCAACTGTTGCCTGGAGACACAGATTGCAGGCAATTACGCAGCCAGATTACAGTGTGGAGGAAAGAGGTGATACTGTCAATGGAGCACAAATTAGTGTGTGTGTGTGTGTGTGTGTGTGTGTGTGTGTGTGTGTGTGTGTGTGTGTGAGTGAATGAGTGAGAGTGCATGTGATTGTACATGTGTTGAACACAGCGGGCTGAGTGTGTAGATATTTGAAACTGCAGGTAGAGAATTGTTAATGATTCTCTTTATGAGTGGAAAGGCAGGTCTCACATGTGGTTCATACAACATTATCACCTTGTCAAAGTACTTGGAAAGTCAGTATCACTGTTCCAAAATGTATAAATACTCGGAAAACAACATAACGTGGCAGGGAAAAATATAATTTTCTATCATGAGTAATGAAGCAATATTCATTGTATTTTTTAAAATTAACAATAGTGTACTGCACAAACACAGTCTACGGTCAACAGCTAAGTCTCTATGCTGCACTATGAGGTGTTTTTGAGAACTACATGGTCAGCGGTTCAAGTCTTGGGGCCTCATTTATACATTTTAATTCAGACGTATTAAAAAAAGACTTCTTACGGTTTTCTCGACCTGTGGCGCCTACCTCAGTAGTTCTGAAAGGTTTTGAACATGTTGTAAAGAGGAGCAAGGAAGTAGATGGATGATACCACAGCTACCCTGTTGGATCTGGTTGCTGGGCACTCAGTGGACATGCTTTTCATTTCTCTTCATCCTTTAACTGCATTCAGCCTAAATAAGCTCGCAAGCCTTCTGAAATACCTGCCAAGGACTTTGGCACTATACTGTTAGCTTACTGACTCTCTGACAGCAAGGTCATACAGAACCCATCTTCACAATACCTTGTTTGAGGATTTGATGTGTTCAACTCATGGACGGTATAAAAGGACGTCTGGGTCTGAGAGGTGAAGCCAGTGCTGGAAATACCTTAAACCTGCATTCTTTTTAATGGCCAATCTGTGGTTGCTAAGTGGTTGCCAGCGCCCCCCCTTTCTGAATGGTGGTACACAGCAAAAGTAGTGCTACGACTGCTGGTGCGATCCATGCTTTGGTGTCAATTCTGCACTTTTGTAATCTGGCACATGCAGCACACGTGTATGATTGTGTTGGCTTTTACTACCGTTTCAGTGATGTATCACGTTCATGTAATATAGAGGGCGGTGTTGCAACGGCTTCAAAAGAAGAGACTTTCTGGACAAAACTTTGAAGAAATCTTCACACGTTTTTTTGTGGTTCCGGTTTCAACTTCTTCCACTCCTACGGTGGCATCACCTACTGTTCAGGAGAAATCTACAGTGAGTCCAGCGCACACGCAGCACCGGTATAAACGGCAATGGGGTTGTGGTGATGTCACAGTTGGCGTACAAGTTGTTACAGTCCTTTAACCCTTTTAGTCTGATGGGGTCGCCAGTGACACAAAGTGACATCCGTAATTCAAATTGCCATAATTTCTCAACCATTCATGCTCCTGACGTAAGTCCGACTGATTCTGAAAGCTGAGAAGCGTTGCCGGGCGACAACGCCAGACTAAAAGGGTTAAAAGTCTTTGGGAAAACAGCTCTCTGTAAAGAATTTCCTGATGAGCCAGTTAGTAAATTTTGGTCATTCTTAGTGTCAGAAAGGAGGATAATCTAATGTTTGCACAATGGCTAATGACTCGTGACTGATAAGTTATAAGCCAATGAGCATGCAGGGTCACAGTCAGATCTTATAGCATCTGGTTTCAAAACACCAAAGTGGTGACTGCAAAAATGCTCATCTCAAGGTTTCGTAATCAGACTATACAAACCAATGGGTGATGGCATTTTGTAGCCACATCCACCTTTTATACTGTTTGTGGGTCAGCAGTCTCAAACCCAGGGTGCACTTTGTTACTTTGTTATTTGAGCTTTTCACCAATGAACATTAAGTTTCAGCCCAGTCTCATAACAAAACGTGGAATAGTCACAAAAAAGCTATTTTTTGTCTTCATGGATACAAATGGGCACGTTTTTCATGTCAGTGAACACACATTTGTAAGTAATGGACTTCAGCAGGAAGGATTTGCCCAGACAAAGTCTGGAACCCTAGCCAAGTTGCTGTTAATACCTAAACTTAACCAAGTGACATATTTGTAATTACTAATGTATCTAAAATAACATAATGTGTGAAAATCTGTGATGTATACGAGAAACTGAGCCTGTGGTATGATTCTCTCCACCACCGACCCTTTCGACCTCCTGATTCTGACTTTTTCAGTCTTTCATACGCAGAAAATATTTCCATGTAAATGGAGGTGAATCAAGACAGATGAGAACAGACTGATCAAAGCTGTGTTCAGGGACATGAAAATAATGTGGGGAAATTCGCACTGAGGAACATGGAAAAAACTGTAGAATTAGTTTTCAGAAGCACAAATGAAGAGATTAAAGGTCATGACTATTTCACAAACTGCTGTGAGACTTTTATACTGTCCCTGGTTCAACAGGAGGACGCCATACCTTTGTTTTTCTTGTTCTTCATCAATGACTGACGGTGTTTGAGTGGTAGTTTATTGTTAAGTTAGCTTCTTTCAGAGCCACCGGGTGAACCATGGTCCAGTTTTTGATAATTCTGTCAAATGGTGTGATGACATGTACTTACTAAACCAAAAGTGCAGTACGGTACACAGCTATGCCAAGATAGTAACCCATTATGAATACCTGGGCACCATTTTTAATGCCAAAATGATACTGTTGTTCCATATTCAAAAGGGCCAATCAGAATCAGGCTTTAAAAATGTTTTATTCATCAACTCTGACTTTTGCAATGATGTGTTGGTTTGGTAACGGTTAACAAAACCAGGCTGGGAAAGATTGTTAAAATTTGCCAAATGCCCACTGGCGTCGACTTGAATGATTTTGGCCATGTTTCTCAAATTAGAGCCACTCAGATGGAAAAGGCCAGTCTGGCAGACCCTCAAAACTCTTCATGCAAAGTCTCACCCCTTGCCATGTGGAGGAGGCATTTCTTCCCAAGAAGAGCTGAATTGATATTTTAGGTCTTTTGTTCTCACACCTACTGGGTTCGTAAACATGTAATTATAAGGAATTCAATATTTATATGTGGATTTTATGTGTCAGTCATGTTTTCTAGTAATAAATGTGGGTTGTTATTGCTTTAACGTTATTCATTTAGCATCTAATGCATGTTATATATGTTTTTTCATTCATTCATGATGTGGCTGCACTGACTACTGTTTGCAATCTAAACTGCATCCTGGGGACTATAAACTATTCAACCCAATCCAATCAAACAGTTGGCATGTGAATGCTTTCCTCCCTTCCAGGTGACAAAACTGCCTCAACTTGAACAATCTGTATGCTAAAATGACATGGCTGTTGGGTATTCTTCAAAAGAGGTAAGACATGAAGGTAAGACCATGTAAAAAAGGCCCCAGGACTAGAACAAAAGCCTACAGCTCAGCAGTGATCTTTTTTAAGGAGTGGGCTGCACATTTTCCACTTTCGAAAGAGTAAAGGGCATCTTCCCCTCCTCCAAACCTGGCGGCTTAGTGACCACATCCCCCAGATCCCTAAAACCCCTCAACTTTGACCCTGACTCTCCTCTCCCTTCCACTCCTGCTGGTCTGTGGGACAACCTCGCTTTCAAGTTGGCCCTGGGGAGGATCCAAACAACAACCCCCATAGCAGCCAAAGCAGAGCCGAGGCAGGAAAGCCCAATCCCGGCTGCAGCGCTAAGGTGCAGCCCCCTGTTAAAGCTGATGGCCTGCGAGTCCACGAAGAACAGATCCCCCTCTCCGAACGACTCAATTTTGGGAGGAGTGGAGTAGCCGACTGACAGCGTGGCAACACCTGCAGTCAGGATGAGAACACCCAGGGCCAAGGACACCTGGAGGTAGACAGAGTAAACAAAGGAAGCCGAGGTGGTCATTCATGCAGACTTGGCCATTTTGTTTTTGTGTAGGTGGCCTTATTTGTCGGTGCTCTTCACTTCTTGTTAAGAAAGGTCATTTTGTTGTTTGTAATGCAGAAAATTCCAAATTGCCACATGTGCTGGCATGGAATCCTGTGGCTTTACAAATGCCACTGCGTGGCTGCCTGTTCATCATACAGAGACAGCTTAAAAATGCACTGTATGCACTATATTACACAAGTGCATTTGCAGGAAGATGTTTTTGAAGCCTTTAAGGTTTTTTTTTAAATACAATCAAAACATCAGCAGAACTTAATCCAACTATTTGCTCATTTCTTTATTGAGGAAAATTATGCAAAGTTAAATGCCTATGAGGGGATTAGCAGTATATTTGAAGGTGAAATTAGAAACAAATCAGTAGGATGACAGTCAGGTGTGAGTAAGTCCAGTTTTTTTTGTTTTATTTAAATAACAAGGATCAAACAATCCTAACAACACATTCAAAGAGCCGTGGATGCTCTGGCTGAAAAGGGTTACTGAACACCATCTCAAAAGAGTTTGAATTCCACCAATCCACGGTCAGAGATTGTGTACAAATGAAGGAAACTGAAGCCCTTCCCAGGAGTGACTGGCCGACAAAGAAAAAGGAATCCAGGGTCATTTCTAAGCAGCTAAAGACCTCATGAGTCCACCAGAAGAAGAACGCTGAACAATAATGGATGACAGTGCATCAAGGAGAAAGTCACTGCTCTCTAAAGAACATTGTTGCGCATCTACAGTTTGCTACAGGTCAAAAGGACATGCCTAGTTCTTGACCGGCCCCAACCTGGTTTAAGACATTATAATGACAATATATATGTATAGATGTTCGAGGGGCACACGGAAATACATTTTTTTTACATTATGATCCAGACCAATAGTCCCAAGAATAGTGATTCTTGTGAAAATGTAAAAGTGACCATAAGATTACAAATATGACCTTGATTTTGAGCAGGGTTTGGGTGGAGACCCATTAGATGATCACTGCATGCAAGTTTCAGTAAAATCTGACCAATACTCTAGGAGAAGTAGCAATTCTTGTGAATTGTGGCTAGATGTACGGATGACGGACACCTCACCATGGCATTAACTCATTGGGCCTTTAGCCAGATGAGCTAAAAAGCATTATGCTTCCCCTATGAAACATGATGGGGATAGTATCATAATTTTGGCCTGCTTTTCTATGTCTATGATGTCTTGTTATTATTTAATCAATCAGTTTTTGGAATTATACAAGCAAATCCTAAAAGAAAATTTCAGGGCATGTGTCTGTGAACTGAATTAGCAGAAACAACAGCCTGACCACCACAGGGTGATTAAGAAAAATGAATGTTAATGTTTTGGATCAAAGTCAAAGTCCTGAGAATAATTCTACAGGAATCTTGTGGAAGGGTTTAAAACATCGCCTCATGTGAGAAACCCACCATTATCACAAAGTTGATGTGCGGGGCTGACTAACACTTACCACACACACTTAGTTGCAGTTATTGCTGCACAAGTTGGTCACAAGGTTCAAATACTTTTGTAAGTCTAATATTGTTTCATTTTTTTAACTGTCTTCTCTTGATCTATTTTGTGCAAATATAAAAAGGTCTTTTAGTTAGTCTTCATACAGAAACATAGAAAATCCCAGAGGGTTAACAAATGTTTATTACATTTATTACACTAGAAAAGCTAATCGCCGGCGGGTAAAACCTACCAGCCGGAGACACTGCATGTCATTGAGGTGACATATATCTGTCTGCATCACTCCTGAGGCCAACAAGGGGCCGACAGTGACAAGGACATCAGTGTGTGGAGACGTAGGCTGTCCAGTTTTAGAGAAAATGTGAAAAAACTCTAAATCCACCTTATCTGAAAATACAGTACAGTACCTTCAGTAGCTCTCTTGCATTATCCCCAAGATGTCGCCACAGCAGATTAATCCACATTGGTAATTTGGCAGGGGTTTTTCACCAGATGCCCTTCCTGATGCAACCCTCTACGGTGAGAGGGGCTTGTGTCCCCACCCGGAATCAAACCAGGGACCTTTCGCTTGGAAGGTGAATGTGTAAGCCACTACACTACAAAGATTCAAAGACTCAAAGATTCTTTAATGATGATTACATGAGAATGGAGCGAAATTGGTTACTGAGGCTGATAACAGCAGCAGATAAAATAAAACAAAATAAAATGATGTAAACAATAAATAATAATATGAGATAAGCAATACAGAGAGGCACAGAAAAGCAGCAGAGTAATGTACAAAAGGCTTTGGTTAAGTGTAAGTGTTCAGTGAGGTAGTTGATTGTCCATGTCCATGTTAAAGCAACCTACAGAGCAGCACCACCACCGCTCAGCAGTCTCACAGCTGTTGGAAAAAAGCTGTTCCTCAAAGTTAGTACAGTAAAAATGTAATTTCTTTATTCAGCTGTCTTTTCATGGATTTAGCCGAAAATAGGGTATAGTTATTTATTTGTGCACAGTAAGCCATATAGAAGCATTTAATCAGTGAAGGGGCTAATAATGGATCCATTTCAGGTCAGTCAGTGTTATCAACAGTAAGTGTCGCCGTAGTGTGGTAATTTACACATTTGCTTTACAAGCGAAAGGTCCCTGGTTGGTTTCTGGGGGGGGCACAAGCCCCTCTCGCTATGGAGGGTTGTGTCAGGAAGGGCATTCAGCGTAAAACCTCTGCCAAATTACCAATGTGGATTGATCTGCTGTGGCGACCCCTTTAGGAGAATACAAGGGAGCAGCCAAAGGTATATTTGTTGGTATAATTTCAGTGCTAGGAACTCTATAAAAGAAAAAGTAACCTTCCACACTGTAACGTGCAACAAAAAAAAAAAAAAACATTTGCGAACTGTGTGTTGGTGTGTATGCTATGCAGTAGCTTTACCTTCCAGACTGCTGAGTTCCACCACAGGGCTGACCTCTGGCTCTGGACGAATCCCCGATCCTCTGGGTCTCTCTCCCACATGGAGGAAGAGCACTCTTCATAGAAGTGGTGCAGATAGGAACGAACCCCAAACTGAAGACAGCTTGAACCAGCCTGGAAGGATGACAGATTTTAATGTCTGAAGTAAGCGTGGCAAACACTGTGGAACAAGAGCAGTCTGAGGCTGCATGCCTCTGCCAAAGCTGAACAGCCCAGTCTGGCATAGCTTTAAAAAAAATCACTGAGTAGCTATTTAACAAGCTCAATCTGACTCTAATAGATCCAAAAGTTTTGGGACAGTGACTCTTTTTTTTTTTGTAATTTTTCCTCTTTACACCACCACAGTGGCTTTTAAATCAAACAGCCAAAATGTGATCAAAGTGCAGACTTTCTGCTTTAATTCAAAGGGTTTAGCAAAATAATTGCATTAACTGTTTAGAAACTGCAGTAATTTTTACCCAAGTCCCCTATTCTCAAATTCCAAAAGAAATGGAAAAAGATGACATAATATTAGATACTTGTATGACAATAATTTGCAGTCAATGCCTGCTTAAAGTCTAAAACTCATGGAAATGACCAGATGGTGTTTTTCCTCCCTGGAGATCCTCTGCCAGGCCTTTACTGCAGCCGCCTTCAGTTGCTGCCTGTTTGTGGGTCTCTCTGCCTTCACTTTTGTATTCTGCAACAGAAAAGCTGCTCTGCTGGGTTGAAATCAGCTCAACTTGGCCGTTTAAGATTATCCTATTACTCTGGCTTGAGAAACTCCTGGGTTGCTTTTGCAATAAATTGTTTTGGGTCATTATTCATTCACACTGACAAGCTCTGTCTGATCAGTTTTGCTCCTAAAGTTTTTGCTGTCTCTCTGATAGATTTATTATGGTTTTTATCATGGTCTTTCACTTGCTTCAATACCTCTTCGCGCCTCGTATTGAGAGTTGCACCGAACAGCTACCGAATGCAAGTTCTAAACTTGGAATCAACTCCAGGTCTTTGATAAGTTCAGTTTGTCATGCATTGAAAAACAAAGCCACTTCACCTGGAAACTGCCTGCTAGTCAATTGTCCCATTACTTTTGAACCTCTGAAAACAAAGAACTATCTATAAAATGGCTGTAATTAACAGACAGTCAATAATACATTGATGCTCTGAACAGAAGGACAGAAAAAACATGAGAACACTGTGTGACAGTGTGGTATGGGTTAGAGGTCATTAACAACACTTTCCAATCTTTAAGACTCTTTTAAACATGAACAAACTTTGTATCTACAGCAGGGTAAAAGATATTTGTAGCCACCTGCCCAACCAAGAACACAGTTTTTAATGCAGAGCTTTTTTTAATCCATATTATCAGAAGAATTTCAGAAGATTCTGGAAATACCCGTTGAAGATTGCATGGTGTTATTTAACAAAAGGTATTAAGAATTTTGTTTTCGTTTTACATTTCAAAGATAGTTCTAATACTGAGGCAACACATCAGTCTGGAAACTTGACTATTTTTTGATATCACAACGTAGTAAATAGTTATGGTATCATTTCTTATCATAATTTTTTTACTTTCCAACATATATTTTTACTTTTGGAATCCAATGTTGAAGCCAGTTAATAATAAATGTCTCTTCATTTCTAGCTGAGATAAAGATCGTTATCTTTGTGTAACTGCGGAATGTGGAAAATGAGAGAGAGGGGAGGGCAGAGGGAGGGAAGATGGTGAATCAGGATGTGCAGAGTGTTAGTAAGGAGGAAGTGAGGGCAGCAATGAAGAGGATGAAGAGTGGAAAGGCAGTTGGTCCAGATGACATACCTGTGGAGGTATGGAGATGTCTAGGAGAGAGGGCAGTGGACTTTTTAACCAGACTGTTTAACACAATCTTGGAGAATGAGAGAATGCCTGAGGAATGGAGAAGAAGTGCACTGGTACCAATCTTCAAGAATAAGGGTGATGTGCAGAGCTGCAGTAACTACAGAAGGATCAAGTTGATGAGCCATACCATGAAGATATGGGAGAGGGTTGTT